>JANFAM010000019.1:21232500-21370000 GCA_024362665.1 Prunus padus | reverse complement strand
CTCCTCACCTCACATGTCCCGTTCCTTTTATATAATATGAGATTAGCCTCTTCACACGCACTTCCGCTCTCGCAAGAGATTTTTTTTAAATTTAAATTTATTTTGAAATTAAAAAGATAATGGATAATTGTGTTTCATAAAAATAAGATCCATTATTTGATTTTTCTTTTAATTTTAATTTTCTTAATATGAAAAAGTGTGAATTTACCATATTATCTTCATTTAATTAATAATTTGATTCTTAATGTTTTACGATAACTAAGAGCGTTTTATGGTATTTTAAATATTTTATTATTCACGCTTTCGCTTTATATATATATATATATATATATATATATATATATATATATATATATATATAGATAGTTGTGTTAATAAAAATAGGATCCATTATCGATTTTTTTAATATGAAAAATATGAATTTACCATATTATCCTCATTTAATTAATAATTTAAAATTTTAAGGTTTGCATTAACCAAAAGCATTTTCTGATATTTTTAATGTTACACCATTCTCTGCCTTTTGCTTTATAAATATAGATTCCAAAGTGGCCTAAGAGATTTGTGGTCACGTGATTGGATTTAATTGATGGTTCGAAACTTCTTTATTTCGTTCATTTTAAGAAGGCTTTTTTGAGCCGTTGAATTTAAATCCAACGGTAGGTAATGTGTAATCTCTTGGACTCATCGAGATTGGTTTTTTTATCTCTTTCTCATTTTATATATTTCTTTTTCCAAATTTTAACTCATTTAGTCATCTTTATGACGAAGTATTTGGTTCCTTTAGTTCTTCTATAAATTCGATTTCCAAACCCCTCAAAGCCCTCTTCTCTTTTGCTTTCTCTTCCATTGTTTTCTTTGATCTTGGCTGTTCTTTCTGCAGTCAAGAAACCCATTGATCCATCTGGGTCTTTCATCATCTTTTGTCCCATTTTGCTATTAAAGTTGGGATTTTGGGGTCAAATTCCACAAACCCATCTTGAAATCCAGCTGGTTTCCCCATTTTTTCTCACTTTCTTGACCTCAAATCTCAGAAAGTTTCAAACTTTATGTTGGGTTGGGGTTTCTGAGACTCTTTCAAATACCCAAATTCACAAACTTTCTCAGGGACTGGTTTTTGTTTCCAGAAGCTTATCTTAATGCATAACATCTCGTTCTTGATGTATGATATTCATGTCTCCAGTTCTGAGTGAAATCCTTATTTTCGAGTGTATGATAAATTCTACATTCCGGCGCAGGACCCATTTAGTTCAATCATTCTCAGTTGTTTTCCTTTACTGGCTTTATTACGTTTCATGATTTGAGCTCTCATCAAACGCTAATAATAAGGCTACTAATCTACAATAATATTATTAATATTACTTCTATTATCTGCAATATTTAAGTTTATTTTGTTTCTGGGTCCTGCTGTTATATATCTATCTCTCTCTCTCTCTCAGTTGCTCTTAATTACTGTGAATATCTGCAAACTTTTCGGTGGTTTCAATGGCTTCTTCTAGTGGGACATCTTCAGGTTCTTCCATGCTTCAAAACTCTGGTTCTGAAGAAGACTTGCAGGTTCTGATGGACCAGAGAAAAAGGAAGAGAATGATTTCCAATCGTGAATCTGCAAGGAGGTCTAGGATGAGAAAGCAGAAGCACTTGGATGATTTGATGGCTCAGATGGCTGAGCTGAAGAAGGAGAACAATCAGATCGTCACCAGCCTGAACATCACAAGCCAGCATTACATGAACATTGAGGCAGAGAACTCTGTTCTCAGAGCCCAAGTGGATGAGCTTAGCAACAGATTGCAGTCTCTGAATGAGATTGAGAGTTTCTTGAATGCAAGCAATGGGGTTCTTGTGGCTGGAGATTCAAGCAGCTTCAATGAGCCTACTGACAGCTTCTTCAACCCTTTGAATCTGTCATATTTGAACCAGCCTATCATGGCTTCTGCTGCAGAGATGTTTCAGTACTGATCTCCATGGGATCAATTGGATTTTGGATTGATTAAGTTTTAGAGAGAGCCAGAGAGGTTTCTAGTTCTATTTCAACTTTTGTGTTTTAGTCTAGGTTGTGGAATCTCACTGTTAATTAGATGGTGTTTAAGGAATAATATATGTGTAATGTGAACCAAAGAGTTGTGATTTTGGGTTCTTGGTCTGTAAATGGGGTTATGATTTGTTGAAGGGGAGTTTAATAGCTATATATGTATCTGTATTTCAAGTAATTTTATAATAATATTGACTGAGTTCTCTTCAAATTGTCTTTCTCTAGCATGTGTAGAAACTTTTAACAATGCCGTCCCTCCTCCTTGACTCAAAACTCGTTCAAAATTATCACGCAATATTTTTTTTAGTACACACGATTGTTTAGGGAATGATGTTTCTCACACACGCACACAACAAAGATGTTATGGAGTTCGAAGAATTTGAGACCTCTAGTCCGCAAGTATACAGGTTTGACAAATTGCAAATCATCAAGGAATTTCATCATTTTATAGTTTTATCTCTAAGGTTTGACAAATTGGAATTTGCCACCAATTGTTGTATGATCAACTGTAGATCATAAGGTGAAATCAAGAAAATTTAGGTTCACAGATTCTCAAAGATAACATCAAGCATCAAAATCATATGTACAACTTTTCCACCAGTTTAGGCAGAGATGGTGATTGATCTTACTTGGTCACCAAACTACAGATCTACCTACCTCCCTCTCATGTGGTGTATCTGTACCTTGTGCAGAACTAGTTATATGGAGCTTTCATAGCCAACCTCTTTTTTCTGGGAAGATGTTCCATAATTTGCATTATTGCAAAGATATTTTGCTTAATCAGGGATGGAGGCTGGTGAGTTCAAAGGCTAGGAAAGAACACTTTTTGTCATGCACTAGATTACCACATTTTGGACCATTGAAAGTAAAATGGCAACCGCTGTGATTTAAGGTATACTGTGGTTTCAAAATTACACACCAAGTCAAAATGAGACTTGGATTCAGAATAAGTGTCATAAGCCAAGGAGTTAAGAAGGGAAAATGAGAAGTCAGAGCAAGAGCTACCAAAGCGGCTGCTTCTCTCCTCATTAGGTCAGCTCCTCAAATTATGAAACACTTAAACATGTCCAGGCTGTGAATGCCTATCTTCTCTTATGTTATGATATTTTCTACCCTGTGCAAGTTCGCGTTTAATGAGAACAGTTTGAAACCCTGGAAGGGTTCATATTCTCTATTGTGGTATAGACTAATCACAATTTATACTGAAGACGCAATTCATCTTCTTGTCGTTACATTATTGAAAGGGATTATACATTTGACTTATCGTAATTAGAACTCATTGCCGCACACTCCTCCATTAACCCTAAGGACTTCCAATGTTAAGGGATGCTTCGGTAACGTTTTCAAGGCCCCGTTTTCATTTCTATAAAAAAAACGTGTTCGGTATGTCGTTTTCATTTTTATTGGAATTCATTTTCTGAAAACAAATTCAAACTCATGTACAAAAACTGAAAACACCAAATTATCGTTTTCATTTTCCACTCAGTTTATTGGTCTTATTGCTTTTTTTTTGTTGGTCTGATTTTTCCTTTTTTTCACTATTTGTTTTTTCATTTTTCATTTTTTTCGTTGCACTTCATTATTTTATTTTGTTACACCAGTGTATATTAATTTTATGATAAAACCATCATATATTATTCAATTTCATATTTATTTTAAACTAAAGATAATAGAATTTTATTATCTAGGTTTTTCTAACATTATAATTATTATAATTATTATAATTATACATTATTATTCTCAAATTATACATTTTTCATTGTTTAGCCTTTATTTAAAATATTTTTTTTAGAAAAAAAATTAGCAAAAAAATACTTGAAAAATAACTCACATATTATTATTCTCAAATTGTCCTACTACACATGTTTTCACTGTTTTTATTTTCTGAATACGTTTTCCAGTTAATCTATCAGACCCATTTTTGAATCTTGAAAATGCAAATTCATTTTCTCGTTTTCATTTTAGAAAATATTATCTGAAAACATTCTTCGAAAATATTACCGAACGGGCCCTAAATGTTTAAGGTTTAAGATTTGTAGTAGAACTTACTTTCAAGCCATATTTATGTTTCTCAAAAGATCTTAGACTTATTATTTTTTTCTTTTTTCTTTGCTAGGAGAGATCTCAAGCCCACCACTATTGAATTTAGATTGTGAATCTGAGAGAAGAGCACAATGTTGAATCAAATATTAAAAAAATCAAAAGGTAAAGGGTAATAAAACCAACAAATTAAAAGTTAGTCAAAAACTAAGATTGAATTATGGTTAAAGTCAACAAGTGGGATGATGAAAAGCTATAAAAACAAAACAAAAACAAAAAAACAAAAAAACAAAAAAACAAAGGAGGTCTTGGTAAGAAGAAGTTTACCTTGGAAGTGCTCATGTTGTGAAGGAACAAGTCCCACGTGCAGGGAACAATTTTAGCTCTGCAAGTTCTCAAACACATGTACATCAAGGCATCAGGAATAATGAAGTTATGGTTAATATATTAATTAATTATGAGATCTACCTGCTAACCTGCACAATTATAAAAAAAATAATGATTAATCAGACAGTAAACGTGTGCTTAGATGCTACTTCCAATTAGCTTTTACGTACATGTGTGTTAATTATCATATTCATTTAGCATTTTGGAGGAGAAACCAGAGCCACTAATCACAGATTTGAGATCAAAGGGAGCCACTAATCACACTTTTTTGCTGTATTTTTTTTTAAAAAATGGCAAATGATAGACCATTATTATCAAATAAATTTCAACTGAAAACTGCAAACTTTAAATCTGTTAGTTGCAAAAATTGGTGAGTTCTGCATTCTATAATGGTAATTTCCTTGAATTGGTAGATAAGTAATCTGGAATTTTTTTTACAAGATAAGGTTATTTCATAATGGTGATGTCTTATCAATCAGTAAGGGTTTGTTTGATAGGCTTGTGTTTCGTTTTCATGGATTTTTTTAATAAGGAGAGAGATAATGGAGAGGTCGATAAAGGACATGAGATGAGATAAGTGAAATTGTGAGGAAGGTTCTATGAGTTCGGGGGGCTTTAGGTGAAGCCTCAAAAGGGAGAAAATTTTGTATGTAACCGTATTGTTGAGAGTATTTGTTTCATATTAAAAAGTTAAGGGACCTAACCTAGTTTATAAGGAGTTTTTTTAGTACAAATGATAGTCTAAACTACATGAAAGTGAGATTTATCACACACACATAATTATGATGCAGTAGGTAGGGGTGGGCATCGGAATCGCAAAACCGCAAAACCAAATCAAACCAAACCAAATCGGAAAAAACCGAAAAAACAGTGTTGACCGAAAAAGTCAAAAACCGAACTGGACCGGTTCCGGTTTCAATTTTTCACCTCAAGGAACTGGTCCAATCCAAAATATATATATATATATTAATATTATATATATTTATATTCTTTATTTTATATATATTTAACATGTGTCAGTTTTTTTTATTGGTTCTTTATTTTATATATATATTTAACATGTGTATAATTTTTATTTTTTAAAAAAAATTATTTAAATCCAATGCCCAACAAATAAAATTTTAGTTGGAATTGTATTTAAAAAAAATAAAAAAATAAGAATCCGGTTCAAAATCGAAAATCAGACCAGAACCAGTGAGAATCGAATCGACTGGGTTAAAAAATTCCCTAAAATCGGACCGAACCGAACCGATTAAATGGGATGGTTTCGGTTCCAATTTGAGGTGAGAACGGGGCCGAACAGGAGTATGCCCACCCCTAGCAATGGGGATTCAAACATGAAATCTCTGATCTGCAAGTGAATACCCTTTTTCACTGTGCTAGATCCCGTTGACACTAAGGGCCAGTTTGGCATTGCTGTGCTGTGAAAATAATCGCTGTCAGATTTGCTGTGAGAGAAATCAGCTGTGAGAGAAAGCAGTTTGGCGTTTGGTAAACTTTTTGTTAAAAGTGTTGTTGGTACTAATTCCCACATAATCAGAAAAATAATTCCCGCATAATCATTAAACTCAGTGCCTCTTCGAAACTGATTCCTGCATAATCAGAAAATGAAAGCACCTCATTAGCTGCTTTCCCTTATAGCTTTCTCTCACAGCAATTTTTAATAATAAGTGATTTTCTCATAGTTTACCAAACGGGTTGGGCTCCCCAAAATTTTTTAAAAATCACTTATCATCCCAAATAAGCAATGCCAAACTGGCACTAAGCCTCCAACTTGATATATATATGGGATATTTAGAGGCTCTCGTTTTCTTAAGATTCCAACAACTTTTTTACTTCCCACAATTAACTAAAGAAGCAAACAAAAACCAAATAATTATATGTTTTATCATGTTTAAAGTTCAATAAATCAATTTGTCCTGTAATGCCACATTCTTCTAACACATAATACAAATACATCACAAGGGGACAGAGGGTTGTCACGTTTTAGTCGCAAACAATCTAATATGTTTTAATCATGGTTCCGTGAGCACTTATGCAACTCACCCTCCTCAATGTTTTTAAAAAAAATTTGATGTGAGATGGTCAATTATCACGTCTTTGAAAATTATAAGGGGAAAGAAACCGTGGCATGCCATATCAAATGGCCAAAATAGCCTAGCTCGAGCATAAAAGTTGAGGAGAAAGTGACATTCATATGCTTAGAGGATGCAGTAAATAATATTAAGTTACTTCTGTTGTGTTATATACTGAGGTGTTATAGTCACATCATATGTTTTTTTAAATTAAAAAAGCTAAATGATTAGATTGGGAACACAGGGCTCAAAAGTGAGACGAGTTCAACTGATAACCCTTGCCGACTTCTTTAAATTAAATATCTTCAAAAGAAGATATTTTCTGATATATTTTCATTCTCTAAATAGAGGTATTTATAATATAAGTGGGTAAACCCTAGTAGAGTTATACAAGAAAATAAAATAAAATCCTAATTACAAGAGATTTGTACGAAAGAGAAATAAATAAAATCTTAATAGAATAGGAAATAAATCTCCTAATCAAACTAGGATCTCGCCAACACTCCCCCTCAAGTTGGAGCAAAGATGTCACGCATGTCCAACTTCTTACGCGAGTTGAGAAAGGCACTGGTAAAAACAGCTTTCGTAAGAACATTTGCCAACTGGTACTCAAAACTTATGAATGGAAAAGAAATAATCGCATCATCCAACTTCTCTTTAATAAAATGTCGATCAACTTGCACATGCTTCGAACGATCATATTGTACAGGGTTATGAGCAATCGCAATTGCAGCCTTATTATGACAATATAAATCCCTGGGTTTATGTGGCTCAAACCCAAGATCTCTCAACAATCTCCTCAACCACAATAACTCGCACACACCTTGAGCCATCCCATGACACTCGGCTTCTACACTTGATCGGGCCACCACTTTTTGTTTCTTACTTCTCCAAGTAAAAAGATTACCACAAACAAAAGTGAAATATCCAGAGGTAGAATGTCTATCAGTAATTGAACCAGCCTAATAAGCATCTGTATGCCCTTCCACATCCAAATGACCTTATTTAGAAAACAATAATCCCTTGCCAGGAGTCACCTTTAGATATCTTAAAATACGCATCACATCACTCATATGATATTCACTAGGAGAATGCATAAACTGACTCACGACACTAACTGCATATGCTATATCAGGACGTGTATGAGCTAAAAATCAATTTCCCTACAAGTCGTTGATAACGCTCTTTATCAGTAGGGACTTGATCATGATACAACCCTAACTTGTGATTTTGCTCACTTGGGGTATCAATAGGTTTACAATCCAACATTCCAGTTTCTGCAAGCAAATCCAACACATACTTTCTTTGGGACAAAAAGACACCATGTTTAGATCTAGCAACTTCGACCCTGAGAAAGTAATTCAAATCACCCAATGACTTCATCTCAAACTCCGAAGCCAAATACTTATGGAGACTTTGCATTTCTGCATGATCATCCCCAGTCACAATCATATCAACATAAATAATTAAAGCCGTCAATTTACCTTTGTGACGCTTAAAAAACAAGGTATGGTCTGAGTTACTCTGTACATAGCCAAATTGCTTCATAGACGCGCAAACCTTCCAAACCACACCCTAGGAGACTGCTTCAATCCATACAAGGACTTTCATAGTTTACACACACACCCTCCTTAGAGGTCACATGAATACCAGAAGAAAGATCCTTATATATATATTTCTTCCTTGAGGTTACCATGTAAAAATGCATTCTTGACATCAAAACTGCAACAATGGCTAGTCACGATTAGCAGCCAGGGACAAGAGCACACGCACAATGTTGAGTTTTCCTATTGGAGCAAAGGTCTCTACATAATCCACTCCATAGGTTTGAGTATAACCATTCGCTACCAATCTAACATTCTAACGATCAATAAAACCATCAGCTTTATGTTTTAAAGTAAACACCCATTTGCACCCAACAACTTTTTCCCCCCGTGGTAAAGGAACTAAATCCCAAGTTCCGTTCTTGTTCAAAGCCTCCATTTCAACATACATGGCATCCATCCACTTAGGGCCAGAAAGAGCATCCTGCAACTTAGTTGGCACACAAACACTAGATAATTGACATAAATATGATGCATATGACTTAGATAGATGATGAGTTGTCACATAATGGCTAATGAGATATTTAGACTTGACATGAATATCAGGTGAGTATTGTGTTTTAGGTTTCCCACGAGTGGTACGTGGGGGCAACTCATAGCTTGGCATAGATAGATCATCAGAGATTACCTCACTTGTTTCACAATCACAATTTGGTGGAGCAATGGCAGGGCAAAGGGGGGTCTTGCATCGAACTCAGCAACACACGGATCACAAGAGTCACTATCACAATTTTCAGGCACAAGCGACGGTCACATTCTAGCTATCGACCAGTCGCATCCAGATTTTCGATCGGTCGTTTTGTCACCAAGAGCAATATCGTCATCTCCAGACCTGGGTAACCGGCCACTTTCTGTCCGAGAGCAATATCTTTATACACTGTATTTTGGCCACCAAGTCCAAGATCTTTCAATCCAAGACTCTCCAATTCACTCCCCCTCTCCCCTGAATTGGAGAGGAGGGAAAAATATAATATGACATTTCTTCATGGAAGGTCACGTCTAAAGTAACATGCACCTTATGCGTAGGAGGATGATAACACTTATAACCCTTATGAGCGGAAGAGTAACCAATAAAGACACAACACAAAGCACAATAATCAAGTTTACTCCGTTGATGAGAGTAGACCTGAACATAGGCAATACACCCAAAAACTCTAGGGGCAACTTGGAGACGGAGACAAGGGAAAAATGGTCACCAAACACATCATGCGGAGTCCTGAAATCAAGAACCCGGCTAGGAGTACGATTAATCAAATAAACATCATATAGAACGACATGCCCCCAAAGATGATGGGGAACAGACATATCCAATATGAGTGAGCAGACAACTTCAAGCAATTGTCGAATCTTCATTTCAGGCACACCATTTTGTTGAGGGGTAAAAGGGGTTGTCGTTTGGTGAATAATACCTTGAGCACAGAAGAAACATGCCAAAGTATTATTCACATATTCTCCTCCGTTTTCAGTCCCGAATACTTTGACCCGAGTCTGAAATTGAGTAGACACCATAGTACAAAACTCTGAAAGGATGGAAGCAACATCATTTTTATTTTTCAACAGGAAACAATCATCGATAAATGTGACGAACCAACGGAATCAGTTCGAAGTAACGCGAGCCGAACCCACACATCAAAATGCACTAAATCAAAAGGCTTTGCAACTTTACTGTCAGTTAAAGGAAAAATAGTGCGATGACTCTTGTCTAAAATACAGGTCTCACAATTAAAACTGGACTAATCACAAGAGCGGAATCAAGATGGAAACAGACGTATCACGCCCCAAAATCGAGACACATAACAACGGCAGGTACCTTGATGTAACATCCCGACCCAAAAAAAAAAGGAGAAAATAAATTAAATTAAATGATTTGAATTAATTAATAATTTTTGGAATTTAAAATAATATTTAATATTTAAAGGGGCAAAAAGGTAATTTTAAGTTCGAAAAGGAATTTGGGGAAACGAGTTGCGCTATTGCGTCCGGCTCATAGAAACGAGTTCGTAGACACGCGGCACGCTCGGATCGGAGTTGTAACGAGCAAAAAGGATGTAATGGTCATTTAGAAAATTGTTTTAAAAATATTAAAAACCCCCACCCCCAATCAGATCACGCGTGTGGCCCAACCTCACTTTCTCTCTCCTCAGCCCAACCTTCTCTCTCTCTCTCTCTCTCTCTCTCTCTCTCTCCTTCCATGCATTTCGGCAGTTTCGGACCGTGATCTCTGTCATCCGGCCACTGTGGCCAAGCCACGACCCAAAACTTCTTCCTCTCTCTCTCTCTCTCTCTCTCTCTCTCTCTCTCTCTCTCTCTCTCTCTCTCTCTCCTCTACAACTCTACATACTTATCCAACCGTGATTCTTCGTGGATTGGCCGAAAAATCGAACGAAACCTTAGCCAAAAAATGCCCCGCGAAACCATGAAAACCAGTTGGAATTTCGGCCAACTTCGGCCGTTACCGGCTATGCCACCACCTCCAAAACACCTTCCCAGCCCTTTTCTGTAAAACCCCTTGAAGGTTTGGCTCAATTCCACCACGATTTCACATATCTAAAACCTAGAATTTTTCTAGGTTTTCCGATCGAAATCTGACAATTCGAGGTGTTTCCCGGCCAAATTGGCCGTCGAGCTAGTTGGGTAAGTTGCTCCTCTCTTCATGCTTGATCTTTTGGTATAAAGTTTGTCTGGAGATTTGGAGTTTGTCCTTCGCCAGAAAATCCCTTTAGACACCCAACATGGCTGGCGCGTGGGCTAGGTTGTGGCGGCCCATTTCCATTCCAAAATTGTCTCTATGTCATCCCGAGAATGGCGGTACGCTCGGATATGAACTTGGATATTGTATGATAGTCGATCGGATGTTTCGCCTAATAGGCGATATCCGGGTTCAATATATTCGGACCGTTGGATCGGTTCCAATTTCAAATATGTTGTTCCTTGAACCTCTAGACGTGTGTAGGAACTCGCAAATCGAGAATCGAAGTCTGGATACTCCGAATCAATGACTTAAAGGTTAGATTAATGAAAATCGAGAGAAAATCCGACCGCTCTATCGAGACCAAACTTGCGGGACATGTTCAGTAAGCTTTAGTGGACTTTAGGAACTTTCAGATCGAAGATTGGAGGTCATGGGCCCAGTGGGCCCCGGTTGACCAAAACAGGAAGTTTGACCACCGATTGACCGTGAGTATTCAGAGGTGATCACACTTGTTGAAAGACGTAGTTTGACCCTAGAAACTCCGTTTGACGTACACACACCTTGAGTCCTGGGAAAAGTTAAGTTTTTGTTTTAAAGTTCTCGTTCGGTTCATTGTTATTAATCCAATTCTCGTGTTCTTCGAATTAGGTATCCATGCTCCTCGTGCTTCGCAGGCGAGACCCTTTCAGGATCAATCATTCTGGGACTATTTGTGAGTGGACTTTTGTTTTAAATGTGCATTATTTTCAAAGAATAGAATATTATGCATATAAATTGATTTTATCAACTATTTGGATTTTAATATCGTTTTAATATTGGATATATACGTGTTATGAATTCTTAGGTGTTATTTTTTGATAATTGAAGTATATGGTCATAGTGGAATGATATTATTGTCTTGACATTAAATTATGGCACTGCATGAATTTCTCAGATTATATTTGATATTTGGATTTTTATTATAAATTGGGACTTGAGGCCTATCATATTTATATATATGTATATATGTTTAAGCATCGAGTCTTGGGCGTTTGGGTGTATGCGTATATGGAATTTGAGTACTGTTGATGTGAGATTTCGGTGTTGCACCACGATATGTACCAATTGGTTCGTAGTGTTACTATACCACACGAGCTGATGTAGGATTCCAGCGTGTAGGCCCACATGTTCGATGAAGGATGCCGGCATGTGGGTTATGTTCTGATTGGGGCACCCTTGATCGGGTGTGCTGTGGTTTTGATGGGTAGTCTGCACGCGTAGGACTTGAGTTTGGGCCGCACCTAGTCCCCGATGGGTAGTCTGTAATGCGATCTTTGGCGTGTGTGCTCCTGAGCTGTAGTCCCTCGATTGGACGGCTCAACTCCAGTCACGGGATGATGCAATGCTGTCCCGTGGTCTATCCAAACAATCCCCGATTGGATTGTTTCTCGGTACAAGTTCTTGGTGTCGTTGTCGTACTATTTACGTATATATATATATATATATATATATATATATATATATATATATATATATATAACATTAGTATTACAATCCTTCCTTATTTTCTTTTCGGTGAGGATCCTTCCTCGCTCGCGATGCCGTTGGGCATGCGTTTTGTGAGACGAGTGGTTTGGGTTGGGAAAAGTTGAGTCTGTTTTCAAAAGGTTTGTTTTGATCGGAATTTCTCCGTTTTGGATTCGTTACTTGTTTACTTATCTTTATAGGATTGGCACCTTCGACAGAAGTCGAGTTTGGGTTTTCCTCTACTTATTTTAGATTATTCTGATTTTAAATTCGTTTTGGTATATAAAATTATAAACTGCATGTTTTCTCATTATTTTCAAACGGTGGGGTTACAGTTTTGTTTTTAAGTATGTGAAAACTTTATTTTTGTCCACTCACGCTCTTTTTGGTTTGCGCCCCCAGACAATAGTGATCCGAGCCGAGCGTCATCTTCCGAGCCTCGAAATTAAGTAGGGCACCATTCTATGAACTTCCTTTTAAATTTTTAATCAGATTTTTAAACTTGAATTTCTGTTATTCAAATTGTATACTTTTAGATATGCTCTGATATTGCCCAATATGGTTGAAATTCTAAGGCCGGAGGCCAAAAACTGAAACTGTGTGCTTTTGAACTGTTGTGTGCTGGCTGTTAGCATCCATAAAACCAAACAATATAGTATCAAAAAATAGTGCATCTTTTGCACACAACAATATTTACTATGTCATACATACACACAAAATACAAGTCTGAGAGTGAGTCCCCCTACCTGGAATCCAAAGCTCAAGCTTGACTCACCCTCTGTGCCTTCAAGCTCACCCTGCCTTGCCCAGGAAACTGAGTGATAAGTCCATAAATTTCTATATTTATGTACTATTTATACTTAGTTTTTGTAGGAGAATTGGATTTAAAAAGGACTTATTCCTTTATTTTCTCCATTTTCAGATTTTTGGAGCAGTTAATTTATTTCCTATGAAAATACGACTTTTTGGTGGAGTTTTTGTGCAAGGCCAGTTGGAGATTGAAACTAAGACCCTGAAGATAATTGTGGAATTTTTCTGGAATTTTTGGAGCAGCCAATGAGAGCAGTCTTTGAAGTTAAGTCAACTTAAAGTGCAATCCCGTCAGATTTGAGTTACTGTACGAAAAAGGCAATTTGAAGGACTTCCCGATTTTTTCTCAAGTCCTGCG
The DNA here is from genome assembly GCA_024362665.1 of Prunus padus. Taxonomy (NCBI): domain Eukaryota; kingdom Viridiplantae; phylum Streptophyta; class Magnoliopsida; order Rosales; family Rosaceae; genus Prunus; species Prunus padus. The sequence continues at coordinate 21,356,496 of JANFAM010000019.1, read as the reverse complement.
ATATATGGTTGGAAAGATAAGACAAAGATCTGAAATTTAAATATTTTTCCCGATTTTTCTTGAAGGAGGAACGACCCCAAACGTGCGAGCAAAGAATCTGACGTGTTATCCTAGTCAAAGTTGGAAAAGGAGTCAATTATTTACTCATTTTGGATTTATGTTTTAATTAGGTTTTTCTTTATTTTTGGGCTGCTGTAAAAGCCCAACTAGGGTAGGAATAGGATTGTAGTGCTTTATTTAAGCGTTAGAAAACAACTCATTTAGGGTTACGCAAGATTTGGAGAAATTGGAGACGCCGGAAGAGTACCGCAATTGGCTAAGTTGTATTATTTCTTCCTTATGTTTTTGCTTATGCCGAATTCTATGAATATGTGTAACTAATTTTCCTTTGCTAGGGCATGATGTAGCCCTAGTATGATAATCTAGTTTTCTTATTTTACCTATCTATTGATTGCCGTTTGATGTTAGATTCTTAATCACTGTGCTTAATAACTTGGTTGATTATCTTGATGTTTGATCACCATCTAGACTTTTAATTGAGTTAATCGGATGCAAATTAGAGTAAATACCATACTTAATTTGAGGCTTGCTTCTTGTGATTAAGATTTGTTATTCGTCTAGGGTAAATACCATACTCCTAGGGTTTACATGCTTGTTGGAGGTTTTCACTGATCTTAATGAGTTTCTATGTGTTCATATTTGACCTAAATACCATAGGCGAATTGCATATAGGAATATACGAGTTAGCCTAAATACCATAGGTAATTCATGAAAAAGGGAAACTAAGCGGCAACATCAATTGGATAATTAATAGGTAGGTGAATAAGAGGCTAGATTGGAATACTAGTGGTGAATTCATTGTCCTAGTGCTTTTATCAATTTGAATTTCTCATCTTTGTGTTTCGTGGCTTTCTACTTGTTCTGCCTTTTAATTTCGTTGTTAATTAGATCACTCATTCAAAAACCCCTTTTGTGTTTACGTGAGTATGCTACGTGTTTAATTTCTTGTTTATATAATTAGAGTAGTTAAAGTATTTTGTGAAGTAAATTAGGTTAGACTAATTGGAAGTTGAACTCAGTCCTCGTGGGAATGACCTCGTATTTGCCATACTAAATTACGATTGACCTTGTGCACTTGCGAGTATAATTTGTGTTTAGACTAATCTTTATAATCTCCATTTTGCAGGTTGTCTAAAATTCACAACACTGAGCCATAGTCCAATATTTAAAAATGTTACTAAAAATTCCCTATTTACACTTAAGTCCTTATACTTGTGTTTATAGTCCAAAATGTCCAGAAGTCCCTTAAGTTCCATCCCTAGTCCAAAAATAGTCAGTTCACGGTACGGTAAAGTTAAAGTGCAAATAGTCTAATATTATTCATACATCTCGACCAGAGGAAATATGTATAATAAGTTCCGGTAATAATAGTCCAAGGAATATAGGTCCAATAGAATATTTTGATCAGAATTCAAACAGGTAGAGTAACGGCATATGAGTCCAATTTTAGGAATAACTTGGAAAATTACCCAATTTAAGAAAATAGAATCAATAGAATTTAACAATTTTAAATTGGGCAGAATAACACATTAGAAAGGGAATATGGAATTAAAAGAAATGGATGAAGAGGTAAGGTTTAGAAATTACCTCGGTAAAATAGTGAAATGAATGAATAGTGACCTTGAGTGAATAGTACCCCCGGGTGAAGATGACACGAAATGATGAATAGTAGACACCACGAGCAGTTTTGGTATAAATAGTAGTTTTGGATGAATAGTGACCTCTTGGGATGAATAGTAATTTTGAAAAATATCGGAATACTGACTTGGATTGTGGAGGAGGAGAGGAAGAGAGGGAGGAAGGTTTTTGGAGAGTTTTGGTGTGAAGAAAATGAGAGGAGATGAGGAGATGAAGGGTATTTATAGAATACTCGAACGGTTCGGATGAATTTGAATATTTAATTCGAAGGCCTATATTGAAAGTTGAGTTTTGATAAAATATGGGAATGAGCAAGATAGTTCATGGATAGATGGTCTAGATGTATTCACAACTACATATCTAATGGCCCAGATCAAATCAGAACTCTTTGATTTGATCCTATGGTCCCGATCTAATCCTATAATAGATTAACGACCTAGATTAAACGAGCTCATGGAATAGTATCGTAAAACCTAGTTGTAACTTAAAAAATATCTGAACTCAATCATTGATGGACCAGCCAATCATAAGTTTCTAAGTGGTCCAATCACAAGCTGCCATGTGGCGGTTACTATTTCAATTATCTTATTATCCAACTTAGAAAATTCATTAAAAATATGTCCGAGCTCCGAAAAAGTATCCGTAAAATACCACAAGCTCGTAACGACGTCTACTATTTTTCTATGAAATCAAAACACCAAAATTCTAACTCAAAATTGCCGAAAATAATTTATTCTCCAATATAATAGTGGTATTTAATTACAGAAAAATTACACTCACCTAAAATAGGACCGTGTAATCAAAATTGTGAGCGTAGTAATATTCTGGAATTTTTCAGGGTGTCACAAGACGCTTAAGGTATTCAAATGATGGATGTCCCAAACGATGATGTCATAACCAAATTTGTTGTTTCTCTTTGACACTGCAACTTTGAACAGTATTAATGACACGATCTCGAACTGGTGCAGTAGGCAATGTCAAATAATATAACTCATCTATCCGTTTACCATGCCCAATCGTCTCGTGAGTCTTGAGATCTTGGAAAGAGCAATGTGTAGGATAGAAAGTAGCAGAAGCATTAAGTGTATTAAGTAATTGACCAATAGATAAAAAGTTACAACAAATATTGGGAACTAGTAACCCACGGGACAAGGACATAGTAGGAGTGAGAGAGATTGTGTCCTCGCCAGTAATTGGAGAGGGCAAGCCATTAGCACTAGTTATGTATGGGTCACGGGTTTTACTAGACAACTCATTAAATAATTTAGCATTATAAGTCATATGATTAGTAGCACTAGTGTCAATTATCCAAGTATTGGAGCTCATACATGGAAAAGAGTCAGAAACACACAAATTTGCACTAGCAACATCACCAATATTTGAGTTACCACTCATGATTGCAGCAGAAACACAATAGATCACGATAGAACACAGCAAAGGCACACCACACAACACCACACGATAGAGGCACGAATACGGGAACGAAACTAACACAGGAAAGGCACGAATACGACAACACAACACGCAAACCCAATAGGGCACACACGACACATGTAGAAACAAAATATAGGTCTAGAACACGGGTGGGCACAACACAAAGGTCACCAGAAAGTAGGCTCTGATGCCAAGTCAAGCAATATGGGGTAATATTTTATGATATATTTTCATTCTCCAAAGTGAGGTATTTATAATACAAGTGGGTAAACCCTAGTAGGGTTATACAAGGAAATAAAATAAAATTCTAATTACAAGATATTTGTACAAAAGAGAAATAAATAAAATCCTAATAGAATAGGAAATAAATCTCCTAATCAAACTAGGATTTCGCCATTAGAAATGAGATGACCGATGTTCAGAATTTTTTTTAAAATTTAAAACTAAAGTTATTTGTTAAGCTCGTGCTCCCCAAAGAAATGGGTGACACTCTTGAATTTCTATCTTCTTCTTTTTTTTTTTTTTTTTGGATTTTTATAAGTCTTTTAGTAAACAACATATAGAGAATTAATACCATTTCTACTCCGATTCGAGATAGTTTTGTAAACAGCTTCAATGGGAATCCGAATTTTGACTCCTCAATTCAATTGCTACCCAATTACTAAGTAGTAAACATTCCATTAATCTTAAAGCAGTAAGTATTGCACTTTTACATCAATTAGGGTCACTCTCTCGTATGCGAGGAGAGTCGTCATGTCAAAATTAGGGTTAGGGTTTCGTCGGCGTTGTTCGTCTCTCTTCGACTTTGATTGGGATCTTATTCCTAGGTTTTGATTGGGGTTCATCAGCGTGGGTTTTTCCTTTGATTGGACAAAATCTCATCTCCTCTCTCCTTCGATCAGCCCTTCACACCTCTCATTCTGTTCTCTTGGGCGTCGTTTGGCTCTGGTTGTCTGGCTTTCGTCGGCGTCGTCTGGTTCTGGGGCTCCTCCTCAGCACTGGTTATTGTCTTTCTCGAATCTTGTCTTGGTTGTTGGGTCTGTGTGGTCTTCATGTGCAGTTCTCTGCTAAAGGGTTTGGTGGCGCTCAGGTTTTGGCAAGTAAGAAGGGCGGTCACGTAAGGGTCACTCATGCTCCGGTGGTTTGGTGGTGATGGTTGCGACATGGGAGACATCACAAGGTGCTACTGGTGCAGGTTGGGGGCTCCCAGGTGGTTGGCGTCTAGGTTGTTCTGCACTCTTTGTTCCTATCTTGCTAGGCTCTTTTGTGATAGGGCTCTGTGATCCAAGTGGTGCTCGAGAATCTATTATTTTTTAGCGATTTTTTTTTTTGCATTGACGAGCTTGCTGCTAAGGTGTCGGAGGCCAACCTTGAGGGGTCTCCCAATTCTCCCTGATGTGTTTGCAGGAACGTTTGTGGGCTTGGCATCCGATAAACGTTCATATTATGATGTTCTTCGGTTGGCAGTTCGTCAAGTTAAGAGGCCAATCTTGTTGGGTTCTTGTTTGATGTGTTTTTAGTTTATGTTTGTTTGTCCTTTTGTTTCTCCCTATTCTGTTGATCCTTTGTAGCTCCTCTCTGCTCAGTGCTGACCGAAGAACTATGCTTGGTCATAGGAGGTTTTCTTTGACAGGTTCTGGTTTAAAGTGGGGTGCTTCTCATGGGTCCTTTATATTATTTCTGTGTTTCCATCTTTGTGCTATCTCCTGGTGTCCGCTCTTGGTATGACTTGAAGTTGGTGTGAGTGTCAAAGGACTATGAGTTTGCTCATAGAAGGCTTCTTTTGACAGTTGGGATGTTCTGTTGTCCTTTCCCGTGGGTCTACTGCATTGGTTTCTAGTGTTGAAGATTGGCTTGTGTAAAGTAGCAGAATGAAGAAAGAAAGCAAGTCTGGCGCTCGAGCGAGTCACTGTTGACGTTCGAGTGGACGGGCGCTCGAGCGGAAATTGCAGGCACTCGAGTGGCAGAGAGGTTCTTTGCAGTCGCTCGAGCGGGTCTAAGGCGCTCGAGCGGATCGCGGGATTTCCTGACAAAATCTAGACAGATTCTTACCTAGTTTTTGGGTCTTTTAGGCTTTCCTATTCCTTGTATGATTGTACTAAAGCCCTATACATATAAATATGCACTTTAGCACTAGGGTTTCAATGAGAACATAGAGAGGAGAATTCAAGAGTGAATTTTTAAGGGAGAAACACAAGACAGAATTCAAGGGTGAATTCTTGAGTATTTCCAAGAATGAGAGAAAAGAGATATAGGGTTCTTGTGAGAACTAAGGGGGTTCCTGATTGTAATCAAAGTTGTTCTTACATACTAGTTAATTTCTCGGGTGGATCACCAAGAGGACGTAGGCAGGAGGCCGAACCTCTTTAAATTCTTGTGTTCTTGTGTGTGTCTTTACTTCGTGGTCTCATGTGTGCTTTATCTTTGCGTGGCTTGTGAGAGATTGTTGTGTAGTCTATTAATGACAAGGTCATGGAGTGTTTTCGCACAACATCTAGTTGCGTTTTCTTTTCTTGATCTGTAACGATCTTTGGTTGTTTTGCTTGAGACTCTCTTGTTAATCTATGGGATGTGTGACACTCTTCCCTCCCCTAGGGTTTGTCTCCTGTGGTTTTCCTAAGAAAGTTTTAATGAGACTACTGTATTCGTGCCGGTCCTTGTATGCTTTTTGAATTAATTATGAATGAAATACTCTTCTAAAAAAAAATCCATTAATCTTGCTTGAAGATATCTTTTGTTTTTTTTTTACTAAAATAAAGCAAAATTGTCTTTTCTGAAAAGAAGATTTTCTTGAGGTGTCAATCACAATCACTTTTAACTTTATTTATTTTATTTAATTACAATAAGGTCGAAGAATATATCTGACCTAAAAATTAGGTCGAAGAATACAAAAACTTGCAAGTAGGCGCAAAGGACACATCGAGGTCATTGGCAGATAGACATATGCATGCAATTTCCTATCTTCTTTAAATTGGATGGCTGTGGTAACAAAGGCTGTACTGGCAATAAATTGGAGAGAATAATATCAGTTTTTTTGGAGAGAATAATATCGGTAGGTTCTAGAAAAGTAATCGAAAATTATAATTAAAAATTGCTCGAGAGAATTGTTTGTTGAAAATTAATTTATATTCTTAAGGCAAAAAAAAAAAAAAAAAAAAATTCTTGACATCCCTTCCTGATATTTCATTCTTGATGGGACCATTACCTCAAGTGGTTTGAGCATTCACTCCTCTACTTGAGGTTATGTGTTCAATTCATCCCTCTTTTTGGTTAAGTCAAGAGGATTCAAGCAAGTTCACAGGTGAAGGTAGACTTGTAAATGGGTGGAGATGGATCGGTATTGGATGATCCAGTTTATAATTTTTTTTATAAGTTAATCCCATTCGATAATTTGACGAATAATTCACAACTAGATTCATATATGATTTGTTGGATTATCGAATATCGAATTCGATAATCAGATTTGAATTCTTTTATATCATATATAAAAAAAATTGAAAAATATTCTTAAAAAAATAAATAAAAATATTATATCAAATAAGACCGGAATTAGTTAAATCCAGATTTATTTTATTAACTTAAAGAATTAACGAATTATCGGGATTATGCCACAATATCTATCTCCTATTAATTAAATCGAATTCGAATCAAGATCGAGAAGAAAATAAGGGCGGTGGACCGTGGGGATAAATGAAAAGTCGGTGAATTTGGGTTTTATTTTTTAGTACTTCAGTCCAAAATAAAAGAAAGTGTAATGTACTTGCATAGACCCATCTTCTGAAAGAGGGAACAAAGATGATGCAATCACCTGCCAATCTCCCTTCTGCTTGGATTTGATTGCATGTTGGGAAAGTCATCAGTGAAGGGATGGTCAGGAGCTAGTGGGCAGCCATGCTCTTTCAATGGCTCACATGGATTAGGGAAAAAGGGCCAAAAAGGTATCCCAATTCTTTGGTTTTGTTCAGTGGGAGATTAGTGTTTTTTAAAATGGAAGCTTAAATTAATTATGTTGATCATGTTAGATGGGCAGTGATATAAGACTTTGATGTTTGTCAAAGATTTATTAATTCTATTGCTGTTATTCTTAACCATTGATTACCAATATAATATGTGATCATGATCCATCTCACTCTTTATTATTCAATCTTTGGAACTCATTTTGCTTTGAAGTACCATATCCTTAGACTTTTTGCTTTCAAATATTTATATAGAAGAATATAAATATGATAGAAGATGTTGCGAGGATGGAATAAAATGACATGCGCAAGGGCTCCGTTTGGGATTGTTTTTTTCGTCAAAAATTTGCTTCACTTTAAAGTTAAGCAGTTTAAGGTGTTTGATAAATCTAAAATATCCCGATTATTTTATAAGCAGTGGCCTTTTGACAGCAGCTTTTAAAAGTAAGCTATGAGTTGCTTTTAAAAGTTGCTTTCAAAAGAAGCAGAGATGAACAGTTAATGAATTTTTTTAATTCCCAAAATACCATTATTAAATTTTTTTAAACACACCACCTCCACCTCCACATCCAATTCCACTATCTCCATCACCACCTTCACCACCACCGACCGCCACAGCCACCGCCACCTCCTTCTCTGCCACCATCACCATCACAACCACCACCTCTTCCTCAACCTCCACCACCAACACCACCACCACCATGTCGCCACTGCCACCACCATCTCATCCTCAACCTCCACCACCATCACCTCCACAACCACCATCCCCACAACCACTACCTCAACCTTCATCACCACCACCATCGACCGCCAACAACACCACCACCACCACTACCATACCACAACCACAACCTCAACCTTCATCATCACCACCACCGACCGCCACCACCACCACATCCCTTTCCTTCTTGGCCACCATCACCATCACCACCACAACCACCACCTCCTTCTCCACCTCCACCACCTCCTCCTTCTCAACCTCCACCACCACTACCTCCACCTCTCCAACTGCCATCCCCACTACCACAACCACCACCTCCACCACCATCTCTTTCACCACCACCTTCACCTCCATCTCTTTCACTACCAACTCCACCACCACTACTACCACCACATAATTAGCGCATAACACTTTCAAACAGTGTATTTAGTCATTATTCACGATTACAACATTTTTATATTAAAATTTACCAAACGGTTTCGACACTACTTTTTGTACTAACAGCACTTTAAAAATATTGTTTACCAAACATGTAGCTACTTTACTTTACAATTAATTATTTTCAAAGACAATGAAGAACTTTTTTAAAAAGTGATAGCAATCCCAAACTGGCCCCTAATCACTTGGTGGTTGTGCACTTGCCGAAGCATAGCATATATATATATATATATATATATATATATATATATATAATTATTATTTATTTTAAAGGAATCCTAGTTTAATAATAACATCCAGGATGTCATGGAGAATTTTATATATATTTTAGCAGTTTAGAAATGCTTCAATCAGAATATTTATTTATTTTATTTTATAGAAAAAATGCTTCAATCAGGAACTACAATCATGCAAGTAGAGAGATTCTGCACTATATGATATCTATCTGGGTGTGTATAAGAGTCAGAAAATTGCTTTTTAATGTACTTGATATTCTACAAATCTCTTCTAGGCATCTGCTATAGCTGTGGCCTCGTGTTAGTGGCAGAGACTTTCCTTTCTAGGCATCTGCTATAGCCTGTATGCATTTTCGTCGAGAACACAGGTAAGTAAACCATGTACATCCCAAATTTCCAACCATATGCTTTCATTTTCTCCCCATCAGGTTTCTTGCCCTCTTAGTTCCATTGAGTTCTCCCATGATGATTGAGGAACAGGTGGTCATGAGGTTACTCGGTTGGTATACATGTCACTTAAAATTTGGAATTGTAAAGAATTAATTACCAATCAAAATGGTATTCCTACTGAAATATCACCAGTAATCCCTGCAAGAGCAATCCCCATTCTTGAAATGGTGGAATCGTATTCGATCCCTCATTATTATCTCTCGTTGGTATACCTTAGAAATTAGTTTCATAACAGCATGGCAGTTCTCACAAGATCGCAAGTTCTTCACAATCCGAATTTCAGACCCCGGACTTGTTCTAATTAGACCAAAGGCAAGAGCAAGTTTCTCACTGTGGTGACTCAATTGAAAAGCTTTCTCCTCATCATCAATTTCAAGCAAAACCTCTGAAAGCTTTGGATCATACCCTTCTTTCCTCAAATTATCTTCTATTTCTTCCAATTTTCTGTATATTGTTTCTGCTTCAACGTGACCTGAATCTCCTACAGAAAATTCATGAATTTCCTTGTCTAACTCAATCCTACTAAACCCTGGTGGTTTTACTAGTCCTTTTTGCTTCATTAATTCTCTAACCCTTGCCTTGTCATGCCATTTGCCCACGGATGCATACACATTGCCAATAAGTACATAACTTCCGCTATCATTTGAACCCATCTTTAGCTGCTTAAGATGTTTTATCAAACGCTCTGCTCTCTCAGTATCCTTGTGGACTTTGCAAGCCCATATCAAGTTTCTGTACAAAACCACATCAGGTTCAATGGGCATTTTTCTGATGAACTCTTCAGCCTCCTTCAAATGACCCGCTCGAGCAAGGAGGTCTACCATGCACCCATAGTGTTGAATTGTAGGCCTAACTCCATATTCCTTTTGCATACTTCTCAAATATGCATAACCTTCTGCAACCCGACCTGCATTCCTACACGCCGATAAAACTGCAGTCATGGTCCTCTCATCAGGTTTAATACCAAAACCTTGCATCTTACTGAACAATTCAATAGCATCTTGACAATGACCATGGCTAGCAAGACCTGATATCATAGCCGTCCATGCAAAAACATCTTTGTCCACAATGTCATCAAAAACCTGCCTTGCACTCTTTATATACCCACATTTTGCGTACATATCAATAAGGGCACTACTAACATTAGCCTTCAAACCAATCCAACCTTCAACAACCCCATGCACTCTCCTCCCAACGCCTAACGCCCCTGTATCTGCACAAGCTCTCAAAACCGACACGACCGTCACATCATTCACCTCCACCCCATCATCCACCATTTGCTCAAACAGCCTTATTGCCTCGATGGGCCTACCATCCTCAACGAGCCCATCAATCATTGAGGTCCATGACACCACATCTCTGTCAGGCATTCTGTCGAACACCATATATGCAAGACCCGACTCGCCACCCAAACAGTACATATGTATCAATGAGTGCTGGATATACCGGTCCGACTCGAGACCCGACTTGACTATCAACCCATGAAGCTGTTTTCCTTCATGGGTCAGTCTCAAACGGGCACAGGACTTGAGGAGGAAAGGGTATGTGAACTTGTCGGGACGGGGCGTGTGGTGGGTCGGGTCTTCAAGCATGGGTAGAAAGAGACGGAGGGCTTGAATCGGGTCGGAGCTTTGAGAGTAGGCTCGGATCATGGTGTTGTAGTAGTAAGAGTTTGGGGCAGGGAATGAGTCTAAAATGAGACGGGCGTAGGAGAGGTCTCCAGAGGGAGACAGAGCAGAGAATGTGAAGAGCTTTGAGAGGTTTTGGTTTTGTTGGTTGCCTGCTTTGAGGATTTGGGCATGGAGCTGCATGGCTTGGGACATGGTGGTGATCTCCATTTGTTTGACAAATTGACAGAAATGAGAGATGGTGCTCTACTCGTGCATGGCAGCTCCCTAGTAGGCGGTGTCTTATCTCATTATACACTATGGTTTTATGTAAGGATGTCAATTTTCCCCACGCCGTATGGACTATGGAGGGTGGTGTTAGGGGCGGGTTGGGGATGAGTTCGGGGAAATTTTTGGGCATGTTGTTATTAGGGGAGGGTTGGCAAAGTGGAGTGTGGCAATTTGCGTTAACGGTCTTATTTGTGTTGAAGTGTAGGCACAAATCGGTTCAGTTCAGCAAAAAGTCTAACCTGTTAACTGTACTGAACTTTAGATAGGCCAAATCTCCACTGTTAACTGATACCTTGGGCCTCAAACCGATTGGGTCGTTATACTAAATTTTTCTGTTTGGTTTGGATCAGTAAGAAAAACATTGCTCGGAAAATTCAGTGAAAAAACCTAAGCGAATGAAAAAGAGTACAACATTTTATGAATAATGGACAAAATGCTGGATGCACATTTGATTGTTTATATATAGCTGGCTTCTAAAAGTTCAAATGAAAGCCGTGGGATCAACACTTCTAACTTGTGAGCAGGACTGTAGGGCTAAATTCATTTTGCACCCTCCAAAGTTAGGTCGTTTTTAATTTTCACCATTTCTCAAATTGACCATGAGTTAGGCCAGTTTGATTACTTGAAAGCAATGGGACTGACATTTTCAGACATGCCAAGTAGAGAAAACAAATAAAAATAAAAAACGTCAGCTAACGTAAGGGAAAAGTTTATTTATTTATTTTTAATATATTATTTTTATTTATTTTTAAAACCATACATTTGGAGGGTGCCAACAAAAGGAATAACCTTCTGTGTTTTATTTTTCTTCTTCCTGTAAGTGTAAGGGTCCGTTTAGTTCCCGGATTGAACTTCTTGGAAATGAGCTTTCCATGTCTACAAGCCATAAGCAGCTAGAATATATTCTCTCGGGAATTACGGATCATGGAGCACCTAAAAGATTGGGTATAGTTTGTTAGACAGTTAGACGTTTTATTTTCCAATTTTCTTACACAGTATAAATCCCTCATCTCATCATTCTCTCTACCATTTACTGTGTTTCATTACCTGAGCTGTGGCACACATAAGTTACAAGATTCAAAGTTTTCTTTAATTTGGTAAGATTAATGTTTCCTTTTGGCAGCATACTTCTTTTCTTAAAAAAAAAGTCCCATTTAATTGATTTTGTGTGTTTTGTTTGTGTGCTAAGGTTGTGAATCTTGTGATCTGATAGATATGGTGAGGGAGACTGGGTATTATGATACATTGGGCGTCAATGTTGACGCCACTTATTTTGAGATAAGAAAGGCTTACTATCTCAAGGTAATCAATTTCTAACCTCTCAATTTTCCCAATTGTGACAAAAAGCTTTTAAAAACATCGTACAACACATTGTTTAGGCAAATGTACTCTGATATATATTTTTCTTGGATTTCCTTCTCACGTTTGAAAAAAAAACAACCGTGGAATTAATTTTTGTTGAATTTCAATACCAAGAAAAGGCATTTTGAAGAATATTATTGTAGCATCTATCTACTGTGCTTGATGTGTTCTTTCTAGGCAACACAAGTTCACCCGGATACAAATCCTGGAGATCCCAAGGCTGCCGAAGAATTTCGGGTAAGCCATTATATTTTGATGCATAAGTGTAAAACAAAAACCCGAGATTTAGAGAATTAAATTTGATGCCCACTTGAATGTGAGTCAAGTTTGGTAGCTTCTAGGGTTTAGCATAATCTTGTGATGCTCATTTTTCCTGGTTATCGTCTGCATGAAGGCACTTGGTGAAGCTTTCCAGGTTCTAAGCGATCCTACCACGCGTGCACGGTTTGGGAAGCATGGAAAGCTGTGCATATCACAGTAAGTTTGTCCAAAACTTGGAAATAAAATTAACAACCTTTGGGTCTGTTTGATAACCATTTCAATTTTCAGGTTGCTTGAAAGACATATATAGTTGCAAAGGCAGCTTCCAAAACATTTGCTTTCGATTGATTCTTTTTTATGTTGAGTTTTACTCAGAAGACTTTTTCTAATGAACTAATGGGTGATGATAGAGAGACGGCATTGTGTACCACATCTCTAATAGAGTGGAGCCGACCTATACAATAGGTCCCACCTTCTATTAGAGAAGAGGTGCATAAGGTGTTTATAAATGTGGTGTCCCTAGCATTTTCCTGAACACAATATATCAAACAAGAACCGGTTTTTGTTACATTGAAATTACGTTGTCGTTTTGGCAGGGACTACTGGATACACACTGATACTACATATTGTATTATGTTCGGGAGTGAACGTTTTGAAGAGTATATTGGTCAATTTGCTATGAATACTTTCTATTCACTTCTTGAAATGGAAGAAGAGACCACGGATCTTGAAGTCCGCAAGGAGAAGGCAATAGAGAAGATGGGAGTATGCCTTTTTACTTTCAGTGTGCTTGATAAATTCCTTTCCTCTCAACATTTGAAATAAATTACATGCATTTTCCACCTACTTTTTTTTTTCTTATGTGTAGGTATTCCGGAAGGAAAGGGAAGAAAAACTTATAAAGTTCATGAAAGATCGCATCCAACCATATGTTGATGGTCGTAAGGATGAGTTTGAAAAATGGGTAGATTCAGAAGCACGAACCCTCTCAACCGTTGGTTAGTTTCTTACTCTTTTTTTTCCCTGTACAATACAAGAAAAAAAAAATCCTTGTTAGTTTGACCTTGTATATTATCAGTACCATTCTTATCCCGATTCCAAATAGTTTAGTAAATATTTTCGATTGGACTCCGAACTACTCCTCAATCCAACTCATCATCAATCCAATTCCTCCTCATCCGATTACGAATTAGTAAACATGCCATAAACAAAGTTCATTTGTAAAGATTATGTAACATCCCAATTCTCAGTGAAATTTGAAATGATTGGACCAATTGCAAATGTTTGGTAAACTAGTTTTGCCTGCAAGGCTTTAGTATTGGGGAGACAAAAAGAACAAGTAATGTAAAAGCCCTTTTAACTTTTGATACTCAATTACCTAAAAAATGAAAACTTAAACTCTCTTATATTGAAGTCACAAAACGGCCTGTGTTCTTCAGAAAATATAGCAATGCTTTCAAATTGGTTTTGATTGTTGCAATTTATATTGGCACATATATTAATTGTTTTTTTTTTTCTCAGCCTGTGGCGAGTATATGCTACATTCAATCGGTCATGTTTACTGGGCGAAGGCCAGAAAAGAACTTGGAAAAAAGCGTGCGTTTGGTGGTTTAGACGGATGGGTGGAGAATAAAGGTCCCAGAGCATACGAGATGAGGCCACAAATAGGATCAGCTAAAGGTGCACTTTCTGCTATCAAAGAGTTCTACTATTTGCACTAAATTAAAACTGAGAATAAAATTATTTGAACTACGTCTACCGAGCACCACTCTAACATAGCAAAATCGCTAGTAAATGTGGTCTAAATAACAATATACGAATGAAAAATGAGTTGTATATATCTTATTTATTTATTTATTTTAAATGGATTGCCAAACTCATGCTTTATCTGAATTTGTAGAGGCTGAACGTGTTGTTCTACAACAAGAGTTTATGGAGCCTGAAGACTTTGAAGATCGCTTCCGGACACGTATTATTCAAGATTTAGAAGCTCCAACATTTGGTATACGATGGGATGCTGCTATGCTTGATCTTGTGATAACTTTGTCAAATGTCTCCCATGCAGTGAGTTCTCATTATTTCCTTTCTTCAGCTTTATTAAATTCTGGGTTGCTCACTTGCTAAACTTGTATCCAAACAGAGAGAAAAACAAAAAAGTGGAAAATTGAAACATATGTTGGAAGTCTCACAAATAGGGTTGTAGTTTTTGGAAAAGTCAGCTGGAGCCAAAAATCACATAAACTCAAGTTCAATTTCTGGAAAAGTTGGCTCCAGCAATAAAATCCACTAATTTCAGTTTGTTTTAGATAACTGATCAATTCGAATTTAAGTTTTAAATGTCAAATTTAATTTTCTAAATTCGAATTTAAAAGACACAACTATTTTGAACAGTTGTGACTCCTGTTTGGAAAGACACACCAGGATCTATTAATTGAACATCCAAAATCTAAAGTAGACACTGAATATTCATCACTCAATCACTGAATATATTGAGGGTGCGTTTACTAATCCGTAATCAAATTGAGAGGAATTGAATTGAGGAGGAATTGAATTGAGGAGGAATTGAAATTAGGCGGAATCGAGAATCAAATTCTTGTTGAAGTTGTTTACTAAAATCGTATGGAATCGGAATAGAATTCCATAAAGTACATTACTAATTCAGCAGAATCGAATATAAACCAAGTATGATTACTAAAATGCCCTTGTCCCAAATCAAATATTTTATATACTTTTTTAATAAAATTTGATATAGTATATAATAGTAAGAAAAATTAAATTGCTTTTTTATTTCATAGACACACTAAAATGATTTTGTTTATTTTTTTAATTTATAAATTTAAATATTTCTAATAAGTATTTTTTTAAATGTAATTATTTCTATTAAGTTTTTTAAAAATAAATGTAAGTATTTTTTTAAATTTATAAATGTAAGTATTTCTATTAGTTAATTCTTAATACTAAAATGATTTTGTTTTTATTTCTAGGATAAGGATAATCTTGGAAATAATGAAAGTAAGTGAGGGCATAAAGGAAAAAATTATCATTCCGATTACGGATGAAATCCGAATCCAAATACCACCTAAATGTAGGGAATCCAAATCACCCAAATCTTGGAATTGAATTCCATTTTTGTGTGGGCCCCGCACTATTGATTCCTCCTAATTTTAGTAAACACATGTATAATCCGTAATCGGAATCGGATTCCTTATTCTCATTCCGATTACGGGTTAGTAAACGTGCCATGAGAAAACATACATAGTTTGCCGGAATTCGAGTCCAAGTGTCCGGACTTTGAATAGTGATAGTTGTATCCTAGAGAGAGACTCCTAAAGAACTATGTAAGGCACGTGCATATTTGAAGAGAAATGATTTGATACATGTTTTCCTTTTCAGATACTTAAAGAACCCACTGTGCCGGAGGATGTTCTAAAGTTACGCGCTGAAGCGTTGCAGATGTTCGGGATGATCTTCCAAGTAACCCATGCTTCTCTCTTTCCATGTATTTTCGTCTTATATACTTGTTTTAGTATTTACTTGTGCTGCAAGACTTTTATCCACGACCTAAACATTTGAGCTATATATATTTACATAACATTGGTGTGCTTAAAATGACCAAAATTTACTTATTGCATTTTAATTTTCATCTAATCAAGCTCAAATTGCATTTCTTTTAGGGTGCAACCGCTCCTTTCCTGAGAGAATGCAGTCTCCGTAATGAAGATGAAGTAGAATATCCAGATTCGGATATGGATAATTGATCACTGTAATTGCTTCATGTACACAATGTTATGTGGGCCCATTTGAAGGTTTTAGGTTGGGACCTAGAAACACTTTGATTGGGTCGAGAGTATGTGATTGTAGTAAAATTATACCATTTTCTTATATAGTTGATCTACCTAGGTTGGTTTATGTTTTCCTCTTTTTGGCCAAGTAGGCCAATTGAATGATTTTTTGGTCCTTCTTCTCTTGAGATGTGTAGTGGTTTGGATGGAAAGATTGTGTGATTGTGTTTGTGCTTCTAACTTCTAATCAAATGATTGATTGGCCAAGCAATGAACCTCCTCTTGGCCTAGGTTCTTTCACTTCCTCGGGGTCAAGGATGATTGAGCTTTGTATTTTTTAGGAATTTTGTGATAAGTGCAATGAATGTAAATGCAATAAACGAAATGACAGAAATGTAAATGCGATAAAGACTTGAATTTAAAGACAATTGAAATTAAATTGCAAGAAAGTAAGCTTACACTAGGAAAATGAAGAACTTGGATAATCTAAAGTGCTCGAAAGATAAAATCCTAGACTAGGAATTGAAAAGTACAGGATAAAAAGATAGGTTTTGTGTGTTGAGTCCCAGGTCCCTTCTCTTCTTCTGACGACCTATTTATAGAGCTTTCTTTAGCTCACGGGTTTGGCCATTAAATGACCAAAACTAACTCTTCCTTGAAAATCCTTCCAATACTAATGTCTTCCGGAGTTCTAGGCACTTAATAAGAACTTCCCAACCACTATCAACCCATATGGTTAGTCAATAAAATGGCATTGGGACTGTGAAAACACTCCCCTTGATTTAAGGTGCAATGAGTCTTGGTAGGTTGGCACTTAATCCTTCCATCTTTGAACTCCACCACTTGCAGGGAGACTTCTGCTGGAGCTCCTGAGCATAACTTCTTGGGTTGGGCTTGGACCTCGGAAAGCTTGTACTGACTTGTGGCGAGACAACATGCACTTGGAGCTCTAGTCCTTAGGATGGTTTGAGATATACGTGGACTTAACACTTTTTTAATCATGGCCTTAAGCTAAGACTAGCTAACTTTTATCCTCGGATCAATTGTGCATATCATTTTAATGGCCTTAGAGTAACACCCATGCCATAAGGCCTTTGTGTTCATAACTTTAACTCAATTAGATTTTTAGGAGTTTCCACCTCCCTTTGGATCCCTTGGCAGATCACTCACCCTAACCCGAACTTGTGGATTCTTCATTTTATTTATTTATCCACCACAAATGAAAGTCCCCTTGGTTAAGGCATCCTAGCCTTTTTTCACCATATGAGCATTCTAAAAACCAAGGAGCATCCCACTTTGGCATTCTTAAGTTGAGGAACATTTTTACAACCGAGGATCATTTATGCAACCGGGATCATTTCTTGCAACCGAGGATCATATACGCAACATGGGATCTTTTCCGCAACTGAGGATCATTTCCGCAACCAGAGATCTTTTCTTTAACATATATATATATATATATATATATATATTGGCAGTTTTGTTGGCCAAAGAACATGAAACAGTGGGCCAAAGAGCATCATTTACTTTATCAGATATATATAAAGTGAAGCTAATCAAAAAAGTTTTCGTTGATATTTGATTCAACCTAAGCAAAAAAGTATGTAGGTCCATACATGAAAGCTCATCACTTAACATAATTTTTTATGGCCTAGCTAACAGTAGACGCCGAGCCACGTTGCGATTTTTTTTTCCAAATATAAGGTACTTTTTTTTTCATTGCAGAATTAACTCTTTTTCTTTCCTCCTTCGGTTTTTCATCCATCTTCTCGTGTCAAGTCTTGAGGATGCCTCAGCTGTTAAATCATTACAAGAAAACAGTTTTTGTTAAATATTCCAATTACTTTCAACTTTAGCACGTGCATCGTTCATGTATTCCCCTTTCCGAATAAATTTATTATTATTATTTTTAATTAGTTATTAGTATATGTGTTAAACCTAATTTGCAAGTAATGAGTAATGGCTTGTTCCATAGAATAAATAAACCAAGCAATGTTGAAACAAATTCTAAGATGGTAAAGTTTGCCAAGTTGGGGAGGAACCACAACTTGGTTGAAAAAGTACCAATCCGATTCGACTTAGGAGATTAGGATTCAAGCGATCTTCAATGAAATTCACTTAAAATTTTGTGGACTAAGAAATTTTGGCGAATTAAATTCTGCTAAATAAGAAAATAATTAAGGTTTGGTGGATTAAATTGTGGGCCCCATAATTCTCCCATGTGGCATACGACTCATCAAAATTGGATTAGTTGTCAAAGGCGACACGTGTCGACATCTGGTGGAGGGCATCAAGCGGTTCAAATTGAAGACAAAATTAAAGAGAAGAATCTTCTGTGATTGACTTTGATTTCAATCAAATATTAATCAAATCAATCAATTGAAGATAATTTGGTTAAATTGCCAAATTATTAGAATTGATTTTAAATCAAATCAAAATCCCACAAATCAAGGTCCTAAAGAAGGAAAGCCATTTAAATCAAGAATCTTGTAGGAGCCTATAAATAGGAGGCCTCAAGACAAAGGAACGGATGCTAAGACACACCAAGCACTCAAAAGAATAAGAAAACTCTTTGCATTCTTCACCCCATTTTGGAAGAGCCACCAATCACAACAAATAGGTGCCGGTTCCTCCACTGTAGAAAAATCCAATCACCAAACAAGCCTTATGCTACCCGTTTGATCAAGATCTAGTCTCTACGACCCTTGTATCCAACACAAATTTTCTCTAAACACTTTGCAGATCGAATAAGAGGATTTCATACAGAGATTGTAACCCTAAATTTCATTAATACAAATATTACAAATTTGGCACGCTCGGTGGGACCATCTTTGCCTCTCATTTCTTTCTCTAGTTCCAAACTCAATCAATACACTGGAAACGATGGCTTCCAAGAAGATTCAAACCATTCCCACGATGAGAGGCGAAAGCATGAGCCCCTCATTCTCAAGTGAAGACTCTGCTGGGGTTGTCACTCGGAGCAAGGCCAAGGTGATATCCGCAACTCAACATGTCACTTCTATGCCGACTCAAGCCAAGGCGCAAGATGTGAACTGAACGCGTGAACCGGTCATCAATTTGACCTTCTTGGGGATATACCCCTCGAGCGGACGAGAGAAAAGCTCGGAATGAAGAAAAGATTTTTTCGAGCTCGAAGAATGCAAGAGGACACTCACTCTCGCCTTTTTCGGATGCTGACTCAAGTACATGCTCATACCATGGATCTCCATCTAATGACCAACCAAATGAGATTGTCATGAAACGCTCGACGTCCATAGGTGAGTCTTATTCTATGGCCATGTAGGTTATGGTGACATGAGCGATGTATTTTATTTACTTACTTTATGTGGCATGTATTTTATTTCGAGGTTGAACTTGTGTGCCGAACCCTGCGCGGATGTGCCGAATTGGCTTTGCTCCCTTTTGATATCTAAGTTTGGGTTTACTTTGACTGTATACTTGACTCACTTGTCATGCATGGGTGAGTACGGAAATAAGTGAGAACACCTTCACTACGGGTTTTGTTAGATGCGATTCGCTTGGGCTTCTCCAAGTTTGAAATAGCATTTGATCTTATCTTGTACATTATGTATTGACTTCATTGGGATAACTACCTTTTGATTATGTATTGACTACATAATCAATATGTATTGACTACATTATGTATTGACTTCATTGAATGAAGTTGAGGTTTGAGCTCTTCCGGTAAAACTACCTTTTGATTTGAAACTTTGCATAATTTTCTAAATCGACGAAACCATTCTGGTTGACGCTATAAAAAGATAGTCTACGGATGGTTGTTCTCCCAAAAAAGGAAGTGCCAGGGGAAGATCCACTTCGGTAGAGGTTCTTCATCAGGTTCACCAGTGAGATCATCTGATGGCTCTGAAGTCCCAAACTCGTTGCCGAGTCACGAATGCAAACCCAGGACTCGATCGAGATCTGACAACATATGAGGATTCCACTCCGGTGCTTCTTCTATTCGTTGCAGGCACTTGTCGGACTATGTTAGGAAAGAGAGAGAAGATCCCGGTCTTTCTTGCTTGGCAAGAGATGGTTCTAGACCTTCTTACTCAAGGAGGGGCGATCCTGGCCCATCGTATCCTGGACATTGTTTCCTGTACTCAGATTGGGATAGAGAGACTTCTCAATGAACAAGTAACTACCAGGTGGAGAGGGAGCGAGAAGGAAACTCTGACTTGCCTAAAACATGATCTAGCATATGTGGACCGCGCTGTGGCTCTTGCTCACTCTAAGGGAATCCATGACTACTTCCAGCTAGGGATCAGCTACTTTCTTGACAAAGCAAAAGCAGTTTATTCGTTCGTTGATTGGGATAACTTCCCGAGAGGAACAAATTAAGTTAGGGAGTGATAATAGGTTTCAATGCCCAGTCCCTTCTAGGATTCTAGTGGGGTGAGTCTAACTAGTAGATTGACTGCCCCTAGAGAGTTCGTAACATATGGGTGATCTTGGAATAGACATGGACCCAATTGACTATTCCTAGAGGATTGGTAACCTCAGGGTAGTGTTGGGATCGGCATGGATCCTATTGATTGCCCTTAGAGGATTGTTGACCTCTGGGTGATGTTGGGATCGGCCTTCTGGGTGAAGTTGGGATCGATTGACTGTCCCCAGAGGATTGGTAGCCTCAGGGTAATGTTGGGATCGGTATGGATCCTATTGATTGCCCCCAGAGGATTGGTAACCTCCGGGTGATGTTGGGATCATCATGGATCCAATTAACTGCTCCCAAATGATTGGTAAGCTCAGGGTAGTGTGGGATCGGCATGGATCCAATTGACTGCCCCCAGAGGATTAGCAACCTCAAGATAGTGTTGGGATATGCATGGATTGATAAGTTCGACCATAGCTGAGTTTACAACGAATTTAAGCTAAGTGCACAAATTGACACTTAAATGGGAAGTGCGGATTTTGTTTAATAAATACCGGTGGAATGATAGATAAGTAGATGAACTTAAACATAATAATTCTTCAGATGAATTGCATTCCAAGGCCATGGCATATATTGACCAGTCTCAACCCATTTAAGCTTATAGGTGCTTTTTTTGTATGGCTCTGTGACCTCGAACGTTCCCTCCCAAGAGCGACCAAACTTGCTTGCATTTAGATCCGCTTGTTTTCCATTACTCTCTTGAGGAACCACTCACCAACTTTGAACCTTCTCGAGTGGATCCGCTTGTTAAAGTAATTAGCGACCTGGTTATGGTAGTTTGCTAGTCTTAGCGATGCGAACTCTGGCTGTTCCTCAATCAAATCTAGGTTACGTGCAATTTGTTGATCGTTATTCTTACCATTTATCACCATCGTTTGGATTGTGAGCAGTCCGATCTTAGTTGGGATAACAACTTCAGTTCCATAAGCAAAAGAAAAAGGACTTTCCCTTGTTGGCTTTTGCCTCGTGGTTAGGTATGCCCATAACACGTTTGGTAGCTCCTCGAACCATTTGTCATTGCGTTGCTCAAGTTTCTTCTTAAGGCAATCGAATATAGTTCGGTTTGTCTTTTTTGCTTGGCCATTTCCTTAGGGATAGCTGCGAGACGAGAACTGTTGAATGATCCTCATATCCATGCAATATTTCCTGAACTTTCGATTGTTGAATTGAATTTTATTGTCTAAAATGATGGCTCTGGGTATCCCAAACCTGCAAATGATGTTGCACCAAACGAACTTTATTACATCAGTCTGGGCTACGGTCCCATATGCTTCGGCCTCCACTGATTTAGTGAAGTAGTATGTGGCGAAAAGAACATATTTTTTGGCCCCAGGCGCAATTGGTAATGGTCCCACGATATTTATTCCTCACTGGGCGAATGGTCATGGTCCCACAATCGGGCTGAGTTCCTCTGCAGACTGCTTAATCATAGGCGCATGTTTTTGGCACTTATCACATTTCCGCACAAATTGATTGGCATGTCGAGCCATGTAAGGCCAAAAGTAGCCTTGCGTTATTGCCTTATGTGCTAAGCTCATTGCTCCATACTGATTTCTACAAGTCCCCTCATGTACTTCCTTTAGAGTCCAGTCTGCCTCGGATAGGCTTAGGCAACATAGATAAGGACCTGCAAATGACTTTCGGAAGGTGGTATTTTCTATGATTGCATACCTGGTGGCCTTCATTCAGAGTTTTCTTACTTCAATTTTATATGTGGGTTGCGTTCCAGTTGTTAGGTAGCTTACTATTGGGGTCATCCACGTATCTGTTTTTTCCGAGTCCATTTGTAAGTATTCTACCGATACGACCCTTACTGAGTCTTCTCTTAAAGTTGCCAATTGATCTGCTCGCTCATTCTAATATCTTGGAATTTGTCTTAACTCGAACTCCTAGAATCGCTGAAACAAATGCCTCGATAATCGTTGATACGCCTCCATCTTTTCATATTTGGTTGCATATTCCTCATTTGCTTGATTGACTAAGTTGGGAGTCACAATACACATTCAAAAAATTTATTTTTAGTAGTTCGACAATCTTCAATCCCAACACTAAGGCCTCGTATTCAGCAACATTATTCAACGCAGGGAAGTTTAGTAGGATAGAGTATTCTAACTCTATCCCTTCCGGTGAAGAAAGGGCAATCCCAACTCCGACTCCCACCTGGTTGGACGATCCATCTACATTAATCCTCATAGTGTTTCCTCGCTAAGCCCCGTTTGTGTTGCATTATCTGGGTTTTTCTGTATTCCTTTTATGGGATAACATTCGACAAGAAAGTCAACAATTACCTGCCCCTTTTGAGATGTTCACGGTTGGTACATGATGTCAAATGCTCCTAGCTTGATGACCAATTTTGTCTCTTCCGAATAGATCTGGCTTTGTTAAGATTGCTTTAATAGGTTGATTTGTGAACACCGTAATGGTATGAGCCTCAAAATATTGCCGAAGCTTCCTCTTGGCTACCACTAGGGCCAAGACTAGTTTTTCTACCTGGGTGTATCTCTTTTCAGCCTCAATCAAGCTTTTGCTGACATAAAAAATTGGCCGCTGGAGGTAGTTTTCCTCTTGGAGTAATGATGTGCTCACTGTCACTTCGGTTACGGCGAGGTACATATACAACATCTCTCCAGACTTTGGTATAATTAATCAAGGGACTCGTCAAGTATTGTTTCAACTGATTAAAGGCTTCCGTTTGCTCCGACCCATACCTCATTTTTTCCATTTCGAATTGCCCTGAAGAAGGGTTTGCATCGATTAGACAAATGTGAAATGAACTGGCTTAGCAATGCTTCTACCCTGTTAGCACTTGTACCTCTCTTGGAGTCTTCAGGTTTGGAATTTTCCGTAACGCCTCTACCTTATCTGGGTTTGGCTCAATGCCTTATCTATTCAGAATGTGCCCTAAAAATTGATTATATGACACACCGAAAGTACATTTGGTTGGATTGAGCCTCATCCGATATTGCCTCAGCACATCGAAGCTTTCCTGAAGATGACTTAAGTGTTCGGTCCTCATTGTACTTTTGACAACCATGTCATCGATATAAACTTCCATTATCTTCCTAATTTGGTCGATTTACTAACCACTGATACGTTGAGCTTGCATTCTTCAAACCAAATGGCATTACTGTGTAACAATACAAGCCGTGCTCGGTAACGAAAGTAGTTTTCTCCTAATCTTCGACTGCCATTGGAATTTGGTTCTACCCTGAGTAAACGTCAAGGAAAGTTTAAAGTTCTTACCTAGCTGTGGCATCCATCATCTGGTCGATTTTAGGCAGTGGGTAATAGTATTTCAGGCAGGCTTTGTTTAGGTTGATGTAGTGATATCAAATTTTGTAGAGAACAAAATCGTAGCAAAATAGTGTAGTGGTAAGTGAGTATTGTTCTGTAGAGACTAAGACTAATTAACTGAGTACTAATTATGATTAATTCTAAACTTTATCTGGATGTTCAAATGGTAAGACTTTGTGTAATATCCCGTTCCTAAATTAATACTAAAATATTAAATTATTCAAGTAAAAGACATTTTTACCCCGAGAGTATTTTAAAGGGTTTTAAAATTGACTTTTTTTTTGTTTTGGGAAAGAATTTAGGGATTTGAGCAGCACCGTTGCGTCGAGCTCGTCGATACGAGTTTGTGGATATGTTGCACGCTCAATTCCGAGTTGTAACGAGAGAGAGAAAAAGTCTAAAAACGGAAGTTTAAAAAAAAAAAATTCAGATTTGCACTGTAGCAACTACAGTGCCGCTATAGTAATTGGGCTCTTTTTCTCCCTTGTGGGAGAACCAAAAAATTCTGGTTCTCTCCCTCTCCATTTTTTGTTATGGGAACCCAAACTTTGAACGAGGAGAACTTCGCCGTTCGGGCATCGTTTCCGGCACCACCACCACAAAAATTCCTCTCTCTCTTCCCTCTACCTAATCCAGCCTATTTCCCCTTTCAATTCGAGCTGATATGTCGACTGCTTCGGCTTGAAATGTGCTGGTTTTTCAGTCGGAGATTCCGGCCACTCCGGCGACGTTAGCCGTCGATCAAGGTAAGATCCCTCATCCTTTTTAAGTGCTCTAACTAATTTGAGGGCTAGTTTTGATCGATTTTGAGTGTTTGAATGCGATTCAAAATCCTAGGTTTTAGTTCACATGAAGATGAGTTGTTGCTTGTGTCATCTTCTTTTTCTATGTGCCACTATGCCATGCTTTTGTTCTACTTTTCTGCGGCAATTAAAGTATGGGTGAGATGAGCATATGCCAAAGTGAGCCTATGTATGGTTTCTAATTTATGTACTCTTTTTATTGCATTACCTTTTAAGCACCGGCAAGGAATTTGGGTTGGTTGAGTCTCATTCTTCATTTTAATGGTTCAGCCTATGGTTTGTCCTCCTTTTTGGGGTTATGGATTTTAGTGTGTCACACATTATTGGATGAATTTGGAGTTTTTAGGATAAGATTCAGTTTTTGACAAATGTAACTTGATTTGAAAAGAATTGTTCACTTCTTTGGATGTTTTATGAATTTGGAAATAGTGATCATCAATTATATTTTATTGAGTACGGAGATATGCTGGCATTGCATTTTCTAATTTCTCCTATTCATTATAAGGTTCCCAAATCATTTATGTGATAATATGTTCCTTTTAAAGAATCAGACTTGCATGGTTGTTTGGTTTGGTTTTCATGCATATCTTAATGTGTATTGAGTGTAATTTGTTTGAAAGTGTATATTGTGGAATTAGCCTACTACGGTAGTGTGGTGTTTTGAGTGTGATTATGACTTCACTGTATAAGTTGTTAGTTATGGAACAAAAAAATCCTATGGACATGGTTAATGGAGTCTCGACATTTATGTGAACTTAGTATTGCTCATCACACTCGGATTGTATCCTATAGACTGCAGAACTAGCTGCTTGATTTGATAAATTGACTAAGGAACTGTCAGCGTCTTTTTCATTTATTTTTCCATTGGTAATTAATTATGCGAGGTTGATCATCAAATGTTTAAAGGGGATTTGATTATTTAATTCATATTGATAAATACTTGGAATGTGAAGTGTGGGTTATGGAAATTTGTAGCTTTTGGATGCTAGATTAATATTTAAAGTTATGAATATGTTGAGTTTTAGATTTCTTGATTATGGGAATTCCGGTGGTACTTACTATTATCATTAGTGCTGTTAGTACTAGTTATAAAGGAATTGGGATTTTATTAAGTAATTATATGATTATGGGATTTCCATGATTATTTTATTATTATTATTATTATTATTATTATTATTATTATTATTGCTTTTTTAATTATTAGTAAGTATTTGAATTGGGTGATATGTGGTTTGTTTACGAAAGTATGTTATGAGAATTTCAGGCTTAAGCGAATCTAGATTGTTCTTGAAGTATATTTTGGATTTCATGGAATTTATGCTCTTGAGAGCTTTTAGCTATACTAAGAATAGTTATTGAGTACGTTCGAACTCTCGGAATTATGGTATGGGATTTATATATATTACTATCATTAATATTATTCTTGTTATTATTGTTATTCCTATTATTATTATTATTATTATTATTATTATTATTATTATTATTATTATTATTATTATTATTGTTGTTGTTGTTGTTGTTGTTGTTATTTTATTTGGGCTTTGTTATTATGATTGAATTATGGCTTGTTAGAGGGGTTGGTGTCGGTGTGGATTTAGTTAGTGTCGGTTATCCGTTTATGCTCGGAGATATGTTAATGGGTTGGAATTAATGAGATGTTGATTATACATTAATATATATTAATATATTGTTAAATGATTTGTAATTGAATTGGATGCCTTTGGGTAATAGAGTTGCCTTACGAATAGTGAGTTGTACGTACATTGTATGTTAATGTTGAGATTATAATATCGTTAATTTATGGTTATTGAACGGATGTGGTTTGATTAAAAACTTACTTAGTTTGAGGTTATGAGGATATGAGATTCCAAGGGTTATTTATTAGTATTATTATTATTACTTTAATTATTATTTATTAAGTAGATGGATAGGGATCTCGTTTTCAAAAGGGGGACTTTGCTTATTTATTTAAAGACTGATTTTTGGGAAAGCTGAGAAATGGTTTTGGGAAAATGGATTCTAGAAAAAGAAGTTTGATGATCAAATTTGAAATTGGTTTTCAAACCTACCTCAGGAGTACCCCCTCCATATGGCTTTCAATACAGTTACTCTTTTGTGATAACGCCCTACGAGTCTCAGGGACGCCTGAACCGTGCGGTGTGAGGATGTAATATGTGTGATACTTAGAATTGACAGATTGCACGTCTCGGGCTAACTAAGTGTTTCTCGAGTTTTGTGAGGATACACGTTTCAGGCCGATCACCTAATTCTGCGAGGATACGCATCTCAGGCCGACTATGTGTTCCCTGAGTTCTGCGAGGATACGCGTCTCAGGCCGACTATGTGTTCCCTGAATTCTGCAAGGAACGCGTCTCGGGCTGACCTTGTGTCCCCCCGAGTTCGGCGAGGATGCAACTTGTACATGATATATGGAATTGACGGATTCTGAATGGGGGTACACCTAGGTGAAGGCTTTAATACTTATTTTCAGAGTTGTGAGGCAAAAGAATAAGTGCTTTCAAAGTCAAGGATTTTATACTATTCATAATTGTTTACTTAAAACATGAGTTCGTATGTGACTGTGGAAGTCTGAGGCAGGTTTTATT
The DNA here is from genome assembly GCA_024362665.1 of Prunus padus. Classification (NCBI taxonomy): domain Eukaryota; kingdom Viridiplantae; phylum Streptophyta; class Magnoliopsida; order Rosales; family Rosaceae; genus Prunus; species Prunus padus. The sequence continues at coordinate 21,329,101 of JANFAM010000019.1, read as the reverse complement.
TAACCTATTGATTTGGATATTAAGTTGTCACGGGGCTAAGGTTATATTAATTTTCTCGCTTCTTACTTATCTGTGATGAACTATTATTTTGAGGTAATTGTAAATGCACATATAGGTGAGGGGTTGAGGATTGTTCTGAATCAATATTTTTTGCCAAGTTTCGGCTGATTAATTATAGCATGAAGGGTTTGATGGTGAAAATGGGTAAAGTTATGAACGTATGTAATTTATGATGAGTTTATATTTAAGAACATGTTGTTTACGTTCAACAGATTGATTGAAGGTTATAATTTATTGTTTGAATTCTAAGTTCAAGAAAAGAGAACTACGTGTGGCTTGATCCCTCAGCATGGGTACGTAGGCAACCTAGGTGCAGCCGCAAAATAACTGTTGAGTTATGCTTTGATCTGGATAATTTTTAATGTGATTCAAGTTACCTGACTTTTTGAGAAGTTTTTGATTTTGGTATGTTTGTGTTGTACGGGCCTGAGGCCATTGGAATTACTTTTAAACTTATGTATGTTGAACGTTGGGATTTTAAAATTGTGATAATTAAGGTGAAATAATTTGAGAAAAGTCCATTTTTAGGGGAGACTGTACCGGTTTTCCGGCAGAAGTCACTTATCCTTGAGTGGTTTTAGGTTGAAATAAGGGCAGAGGGGCAGTTTGGTCATTCGTGCCCGGCACCTGACAGGTGTTGGACATGCACAGGGTTCGACGCGGATTCCAAAATAGAATTTGGGTCGGGTCCTGTCACTTTGATTTGAATTACATAAGCAATTAACAAGAATTAAATAACATAAACACTAATAAAATTCAACAAACACTAATGGGATGAGCACTAGGGTTTTGATTTCACCATAGCCAATTCTACCATATTCCTGTAGCCAGTTATCCTAATTATTATCCATGTTAATGGTAAATTTCTCTTAATTATTCAATATGATATGCATGTCTATACCAAAAGTATTCCTACAACCATCCCACTCAATGCCTAGATGAAGAACTAAGAAGTAGAAACCCATTAAGTTCTATGGAAGTTCATGAAAACCACACAAGCCTTGAATAACCTTCCAGTTCACTCAAGTAACCTGTGGTATTAGTTACTAGAAGAAAAATCCTAAGTTGGATATTCCTATTGTCAACTCAAGCATCAATTCAATTAAGTGGTGATCAAGCACTCAAAGCATTAAGAACGGTACAAGATACTCAACATGGAAAATAATATCAAATTAACATAAACTCAGAAATAAGGTATTCATGGCTAGGCTACATCGTAGCCCTAGCAAAAGGAAATTAGAACATGATAAACTTATTGAGAATCACGAGGTGGTTGATGGTAGACATGAAGACGAACTCGAAGTGTCCCAAAAAGCTCCAAGATGGCCAGCCACAACATGACTCCTCTTCGCAAGAACTATGAGGCCAGCACTATGCCATTTATGCACATGCCCCCTGTGCTTTCAAACGAGTCTCAGATTACCATCTGTGCTTTGAAGTGTCTCAATATACCACCCATGCTTTCCTTAAGTGTCTCACGTTAGCGATTCCATCATATTTTTGTTAAATACAAGGGCAAAATAGTATTTTTGTATATTTTTTAACTCTCTCTCTCTCTCTCTCTCTCTCTCTCTCTCTCTCTCTCTTATCAGCTCAATCCCCTCCCAAAATTATGTCATTTTATTTCATTGGATGGGGTTGGTTTCATTTGAAAAAATCGACCCGATTTTGTTCGAAGAGAGAGAGACAGAGGGGGAAGAGAGATAGAGGAGGGGATGTTTTATTACTGGGGTGGGTTGGGTTCTGCAAATTAGTTGAAAGAGAATGAGAGGGTCTTTGTGGTTGGTATGGTGGTGGGGTAGAGGGGGTGGTGGCTGGTCGGGGTGAGGGAGAAGGAGGGAGGGGGTGGGTGGGTGGGTTTGTGGAGTCCGGGATCATGGGGCTGGGGTTACGGGTTGTGGGTTCTTGGGAGTTGGAGGTGGTGGTCATGAGGGCTGGGTCGCAAGGGGAAGGAGAGGGAGAGGGAGAGGAGAGAGAGAGAGAGAGAGAGAAGTTTAAAAAAATACAAAAATACTATTTTGCCCTTGTATTTAACATAAATCTAACGGAATCGCTAACGTGAGACACTTAAGGAAAGCATGGGTGGTATATTGAGACACTTCAAAGTACAGGTGGTAATATGAGATTAGTTTGAAAGCACAGGGGGCATATGCATAAATAAGCTTTTATAATATACAAATCCTTAACCCTAGTTACAATCAAATACTACCAAAAATCGGTTTCCCAATATCTCTTTGATTTCTTCTCCAAATTCCACAAGGATTTGATCAAACTTCCTCTTTTAAACTTTTACCAATTGCTTGGCTTATAAGAAACATCTTCTTTGTCTCCAAGTAATCCTTGCCACACATCCCAATAGTTTTTGAGTCCAATTTGAGAATTTTTCGTCCAATCCATCTAATTAGGGATCAACTACAAAATTCTCACAAAATACATTAAACCCAACAATTTAACCCAAGGAAATAAAAAAATAAATAAGTAAAGGAGATATAAAATATATGTGAAATATAAACTTATCAAATACCCCTAAACCTATCTTTTGCTAGTCCTCGAGCGAAACGGAAATTAAAAAAAAAACTAAAAACAAACAACCTAAACTAAACCACTTTCGCACGTAATCTCGATGGCACTTAGCATGTGCCACAAGCCTTTAAACCACTAGGTGTCCCTAGTAGGAGGAGTTGTATCTCCTGAGGGTTTATCAGTCACGATACCCACAAACGCTCTTGCAAAACAAATTCGTTAAAGTAGTACTTCCAACAAACTAATAATAACCAATGAATGCTAATCGCAATTCCAAAACTAAAGCCATGCCATTACAAATACAATGCATCACAGTGTAAAGTGTAAAGCCAATACTCCAAGCATTCTAACTTATTCTAACTTAAAGATAACCACACTCATCGTGTGCACAAATTCACCTCGACTCTAGGCCTCACTGGATAACACTCAATTTTCACACAGAACCTAGGGTTACACTTTTACCCCGCATATGTGAATGAAGTTAGGTAAAGAAATCCAAATATAAGACACATATGCATCCAAGATGAATAAAAGGCAATTTCTGGAAATAGATCTCATGGAAAGGAAATCAAATACTAAGAGCTTGGATATAGTACATACCTCCACTTCCGAGCAAGACATCCCTAAAGATCCGTTAGGTCTTTACTATGGCTGTAATGTAAGGGTAGGTTATGGGTTACGAAAGATAGGATAGGGAACAATAGAACTTGAGACATACCAAGGCATTTATCTTGTTACACGGCTTGGCTCTTCAAATGTACTTCACAAAGACGTCTAGGATTTTCGATGTGCTTTACTTTCTTGACTTTAACTTTGAATGTATCTCTTTTCTTTTCTCTTTTTTTTTTTGAAGAATAAATTTTAAGCACATATTTCCTTGGTACATGCCACCTCTATTGTTGATGTAGAGCTCAACCTTCATCATTGTCTTTACTTGCCATGACATCTCTCAGGCTATAGGGTATGGCTAAACATAGGGTGAAAAGGGTACGGAATAATGCGGGTGATGAAAGAAATGACTAAGTGTTTGGCTTCAACAGGTTGATGACCCACACAATAGGTAGGACATGAGGCTTATTTAGTGGTTAGAACATGCATAGCCTAATTTCAGCTCTCAAGGTCCATCCAACCCAAAAGTGAAAGCATTGATATGATTCCTACAAAAGAGAGTGCAGTTATTAGTATCTAATTTAAAAAAAACACAATGAGATCAACTAAAACTTGAAAGGAATGAAGTAATGATAGAATCCCAAACACTCTCGAGGATAGGTAGTTCGACTCAAGAATCTCACAAAATGCTCCAAGGATGGCTACCTTGTTCACCAAAATGCTTGAAGTATGGTGGTGCGTTGAATATAAGCACACAAATTAAACCCTCTTTTTATCAATTGTAGTATGGAATGTAAGTAGGGATCGTTCTAGGCCGGGATTAGGAGGGAGCTAAATCACTTGAGATCTGACTCAAAAACTTAAAACAAAGTTTAAAACACTAAATTAGACTCAAAGAATGCAAAACTATACTTTAAAACACCAAAACAAACCAAAAGACTCAAATCAACAAGCGAACACTCAAAACTGCCTAAAAACCACTTTCTGGGCAGTTTTGAACACTAAGGAAGAATTTGGACGAAAATAAGTTATAACTTGACTCAAGACACTTTAAAACACAAACTAAACCACTTTCTAACTAATATGACACTTCAAAATAAAGGGGGATTGGTTTTGACGAATTTGGAAACAAAGAAAACAGATTGTAATTAAAACAGATTGTAAAACGAGTTTGGATGAAACTATGAATGGAAGGTTAGCTAGAGGGTTCTTCTCCACACATGACATACTTGCATAAAAACCAATTTTCAGTTGTTCTTTCGATAAATCATGGAACTCAACACCCCAGGTTAATTAGGTCCGCTTAACTTAACCTTCAAGTTCTCCTTAAGTTATTGAATTGGATGGGAAAGCGCATACAACAATTCAACACATTCTTCAAAAGTCCTTTACGTGAAAAGCACAATAAAGATACAATCAAAGATCATTAAGCAATATGAGAACTATAAGTATTGACGAGGCATTCGTACTATGATGAGCATGAGACTCGTGCCAAGAATTCATTTAACGCGATCGTTTATAAGCGACCTCCACTACTTGTGAATATAAGATTGTAACTATTAGGTGAAACTCCCTTATACTCTAGCATCATATTCATGCATGAAAACTAAGCGTGCACTCTTAATAAACATACACGAATAAGTTATCAATCAAGCAGTTAAACGAATTGAATTCACAACTTATGAAATCACAACTAAAGGTAATCAATTCATATTGCAAGTATGTGCATGGTTTGAATCACCCCTAACTAAGAGGGGTTTAGTTCTTCATACTCACAACACAGAGATTATTGAATTGAAACATTGAAAATAAAAGAAAGAAAACACCTAATCGTTCCAGCAATCCTCAATTGAATGGCAAGCACATTCAAGGCACTCCTCCTTCCTCTTTGCTGCGTGTTGGGCTAGCGGATGGTGGTAGCAAGGTAGTTCTCGGGATAGCTCCAAGCTCCTCTCTCCTTTGCAACTAGCTCTCTTCTCTCTTTGTGGAATCTGGATGGGTGTGTGAGTAGTGATGGTTGAGAAAGAGGAAATTCGTAGGTAAGTGGAAGGCAGGCTTGCAGGGGACAATTTTGGTGATTTGAGGCTGTTTTAGAGTGTTGGGATGGTGTCCGGAGTGTTTGGGGAATTATGGGAGTATGGAGGATGGTGTGAAGGATGTCCGAAGGATGTGTGAAGGATCTGAAGGATGTGAAAGATGTTGTCTTATGGAATGAATGAGAGTGGTATTTATAAGGAGAATGAAAGGAGAATTCTGAATTGATTAATGCCTCCACTAACCACACTAATGCATTAGAAAATCAATTTCCCTTCTTTTCTGGCTAGTGCAGCTCCCACATGCAGCTAATGGAGAACCCCACCAGAAATCACATCTCATGCATAGCTCATCATGACCAAGAAACTTCATGGGCTCACGAATTGGGCTTCCCTTAATCAACTGATGACATTGAGCCGTCCATCTTCAAGTTTAGAATGTCATCTTTCCAACCACATATCATTTGGGCCAATCCAAGTTCGGAGGAAGGAGTTAAGGCTGAAACAAATTTCTAACTCAGTCTGCACGTTTTTGGACCATTTTGCATATTTGGGCCCCCATTGCTACAATTATGAACCGATCATCCATTCCTTTGGCTCCAAGCATATGATATCCATTCCAAGCTCAATTGTGCTCCAAAAGGCTCCAAAATGCATTACTTTGCATACTTTGCCCTTAAAACCTGAAAACACATAAAACTAACTTAAATGACTACTTTAACTAAGAAAACACAATGTAAACGCACAAGAACAAGCCATCTAAGTCGCATAATTATGCTCCTATCAAATTTCCCCACACTTAGCTTTTGCTAGTCCTCGAGCAAAACAAATCAAACAAAACCAAACTTACAAACAAACTCTAGTCCTTCCAACATTTGCCTCAGGGATTTCCAATGCACATGACACGTTAAAGATCATCATTTCCACAGATTTTAATCATCATCACACTTGAGCACATACTTAATCACCGTCACCACTTACTAGTTCACAATTAACCAATTAAACGATGTTTTGAATGTAGTAACATGCCTTAGAAAATTTGCTCAATTCCTTACAAGATAAACACTCAATTTTCACTCAGATTTTCTAACTACACACCCTACACTAGGTATATGTGAGAAGATTAATGTAAACATGAAAACAAACACTCACATATGTTATAACAAAGAAAGCAATTTCTGGAGTTATTAAGCATGTTTAGATATGATCTCATGAATAGAATGCTACTACTTAGATGCGAGAACCAATGACACCATATGCTCATACTAAATTCAAACTCCACAAATTGAAACACATAACACTCAAGATTGAAGTCAAGGGTTGTAACGGGGCTTGGGGTATTGGCTAACAACGAAAGGATAGGGATAACAAACGTTCTTAAAGCGATAGCAAGCAAAGTAATGAAATTGAAACTTAGAATTCACTTAAGATTGCAGAAATCGTCTTTTAAACACAACGGGCAGATTCAAGCAACACTTAGGGCCGAATTCAATGTTTTGGACCCTTTCTTCAACAAACAACACTTTAAAACTCTTTTTCATATCTTTTCCAACTCTTTTTCATTCTTTTCACACACTTTTCTTCTTCTTTTTCTTTTTCTATGAATTTCTTTTATTTTTCTTTTCTACCTGTGCCTTATTAAGGAATTTGGCACACACACAAGAATTACTTCCCCACACTTGTTTTCTGCAATACATTGATCAAAAGGAATTCAATTTGAGTCATGCTTCACTATGCTTTAAGAACAAGGGTATGGACAGTCCTATACTAGGCTTGGTGAGGATGATGTGGTTAACAAAGAACAAAGGCTAAACAAGGCTCAATGGGGTTAAAACCTACAAAACAAATGACATAGATGGGTTCGGCTATTTGGCTCGGTTCACTACACAACTTCATCTTGAATATGTGTTATGCAATTCAATAACATGCTTTGAATGAAACGGGCATAAGTTCTAGTATTTGGAACTAAATGATGAAACGCCTTCTCGTAGCAACCAAGGAAAGAATGATGAGATCATGCAACGACTTTAGAAAACAAGAATGCACAGATTATCAGCTCTCCAAATAAATGTTTCGGCTCAAGTCTCACAAGGTTGTAGCGTTAGTTTGAGTTCATTCCTTCAGGCATGTTACTAAAACTGATTTTTTTTTTTCTTTGTAATTACATGTGAATTCAAAAGTTATAACCATAACCAAGCATAAACCAAATAGTAAATCAGATTCCATCCATGTTATAACTCTCTTTAACAATCATGCAATTAAAAACCGAATCCTCATCATTGTGTTGGAAGGTACCCTAAGACACAAACATACAAAAACGACTCAAGAACGACTCTTTTTGGTATTTTTCAAAACTTTTTCGATTTTTTCTTTCTTTTTCTGTTATATGACACTAAAACACATCAAAACACACTAAAAACACTTAAAACAGTGAGAAACAACATTAGAAGTGATAGGTGATAAAATCCCACGAATTTCATGCAATAAAAACAGCTTGTTTACCCCCACACTTAAACCAAACATTGTCCTCAATGTTTCAAACATAGACTCACACACAAACAAGCAAACAACACAACTAACAAACATAACAGAAATGGCAAAGTAAAAGCAAGAAAGAGAAGGGTTTAGGAACGCAAATCTGAGTTTGGAGCAAGAATTCCTTCGTTCCTCGTTTCAACACATGGGTTGCCTCCCAAGAAGCGCTTGCTTTAACGTCTTCCAGCCGGACGGTACCTCCGTTTAAGCTTGAATAGGCCCCACGGCATGGAGGGGTACATCCTCCACGACATGCTCAACAAAGTTCTCATAGTAGGGCTTCAACCGATGTCCATTAACCTTGAATTCTTGTCCAGTTTTCAAACTTTGTATTTGGACTGCACCATGCACAAAAACATTAGTAATAACAAATGGACCAACCCACTTAGAACGTAACTTACCGGGAATAGACGAAGACGAGAGTTAAATAGCAACACTTTCTGCCCAATTGAGAAGGTTTTGCCTCTAATCATCTTGTCGTGGAACGCCTTGGTCTTTTCTTTGTAAATCCGGGCACTCTCATACGAATCATGCCTAATCTCTTCAAGCTCGTTCAATTGTAGCTTCCTATGATTTCCAGCCGTGTCCACATCCATATTGAAGGTTTTGACCGCCCAATGTGCCTTGTGTTCAAGCTCCACGGGCGAGATGGCATGGCTTGCCATATACTAGCCGAAATGGGGACATACCAATGGGCGTTTTGTAAGCCGTTCTATACGCCCACAATGCATCCTCCAATCGCAAGCTCCAATCTTTTCTATTTGGCCCAACGGTCTTCTCCAAGATTTGCTTGATTTCTCTATTCGAAACTTCGGCTTGGCCACTGGTTTGGGGGTGATAAGGTGTGGAAACCTTATGCATCACATTATACTTCCTCAACAATGCTTCAATGGTGCGGTTGCAGAAGTGAGATCCGCCATCACTTATGAGCACTCTAGGCATCCCAAATCTAGAGAAAATGTTAGATTTAACGAAATCGCAACAACTCTAGAATCGTTAGTTCGGGTGGCTTTGGCTTCCACCCACTTCGACACATAATCAACCGCAAGTAAAATGTAAGTAAAACCAAAAGATGTAGGGAAAGGACCCATAAAATCAATACCCCAAACATCAAAGATTTCCACAACAAGAATGGGGGTTTGCGGCATTTGGTCTCTTTGGCCTAAATTTCCTGTCCTTTGGCATCTATCACATGTCAAACAAAAATCCTAGCATCTCTAAACAACGTAGGCCAAAAAAACCACATTCAAGAACCTTATGCGCTGTGCGTTGTGTGCCAAAGTGTCCACCACATGCATATGAATGGCAAAAACTCAAAATTGAATTAAACTCGATTCAAGAACACAACGGCGCACAATTTGATCGGGCAGATTTTCCACAAATATGGGTCATCCCATACATAAAAACGTGCATCCTTTCTAAGTTTGTCACATTGGGCCTTGCTTAGGGTGTTAGGAACTTGCTTAGACACCAAGAAATTGACCAAATCGGCATACCAAGGGGTACTTACCTCAATGGACAGAAGTTGTTCATCAGGAAGCGTTTGAGAAATGGGAAGAGGGTCCTCTTCACGCACCATTCTACTTAGGTGGTCAGCCACCACGTTTTCACAACCTTTCTTGTCCCTAATTTCAATATCGAATTCTTGAAGTAGGAGCATCCAACGAATGAGCCTTGGTTTGGCCTCCTTTTTGGTGAAAAGATACTTCAAGGCTGCATGGTCGGTGAAAACAATTACTTTAGTACCAATTAAATATGATCTAAATTTATCTAAAGCAAATACAACCGCCAAAAGTTCTTTTTCGGTTGTAGAATAATTCAATTGAGCATCATTTAAAGTGCGGGATGCATAATAAATAACATGTGGCTGTTTGTTTTTCCTTTGACCCAAAACAGCCCCAAGTGCATAATCCGATGCATCACACATCAATTCAAAGGGAATGGACCAATTCGGTGGAGTGATGATTGGTGCCGTGGTGAGTAAGTCTTTGAGATGGTTGAATGCTTTCTCACACGCCTCGTTGAACTCAAAAGACACTTCCTTTTGGAGGAGACGGCATAGGGGTTGTGCGACCTTGGAAAAGTCCTTGATAAATCGTCTATAGAATCCTGCATGACCAAGAAAAGAGCGAACCTCTCTAACCGAAGTAGGAGAGGGTAAGTAGCGTACAAGATCTACCTTAGACTTATCAACTTCAATTCCTTTTTAGAGATTATATGACCCAAAACAATACCTTGTTTAACCATAAAATGACATTTCTCCCAATTTAACACAAGGTTTGTTTCAACACAACGTTTCAAGATTAAAGTGAGATTATCCAAGCAATCATCAAATGAATCACCAAAGACACTAAAATCATCCATGAAAACCTCAATAAACTTTTCAACATAATCTGAAAAGATACTTACCATGCATCTTTGAAACGTGGCTGGTGCATTACATAAACCGAATGGCATTCGACGATAGGCAAAGGTACCAAATGGACAAGTAAAAGTGGTCTTCTCTTGATCGTCCGGAGCTATGACAATTTGATTATATCCAGAATACCCATCAAGAAAGCAATAAAATGAATGACCAGCTAACCTTTCAAGCATTTGATCGATGAATGGCGGAGGGAAGTGATCCTTCCTTGTGGTGGCGTTGAGCTTTCTATAATCGATGCAAACTCTCCAACTTTGTTTGGATACGGGTAGGCACAAGTTCGTTCTCTTCATTCTTTACCACGGTGACTCCTGATTTCTTTGGAACAACTTGAACCGGTGAAACCCAACGACTATCCGAGATTGGATAAATCACTCCACAATCAAGAAGCTTGATAATCTCCTTTTTCACAACTTCCATCATTGGAGGGTTGAGTCGGCGTTGAGCCTCTCGAGTTGGTTTAGCCCCTCCTCTAGAAGTATGCGATGCATGCACGTTGTAGGGCTAATTCCCTTAATGTCGGCCAAGGTCCATCCAATGGCTGTTTTGTACTCTTTCAACACCCGAATCAGTTTCTCCTCCTCCATTGCTGTGAGTGATGAAGAGACAATGACGGGCAACGTCTCTTTATCTCCCAAAAAAATATACTTCAAATGGTCTGGCAATGGTTTAAGCTCAAGAATGGGTGCCTGAATCACGAAGGTAACAACTTGTTAGTAGAAACGGGGATTGGAATTGGGATTGGAGGCTTACCAATATGTTTAGGTAATGACTCAAGGGCAGCAACCATCTCACTGATTTCCTTACTAGGGGCACGGCTTGAAGTGATTCATGTGTGCCGTGGGTTAGCTTAATTTCTGCCCCCTTGGTTTTGAGTTCCACGCCTCTTGTAATGACCTTTTCAAGTGCATCTTCATTCAAATCTTCAAGATATCCCTGCGCCAAAGAGTCAACTATATCAATAGAGAAACATGAATGATCCTCACTAGGATACTTAATAGAATCGAAAGATTGAAATTAACAACTTCCCCATCAAATTCCATAGACAAAGTTCCATTAAACACATCAATTTTAGTCCGGGCCGTCTTCATGAATGGCCTTCCAAGTAGAATAGGCAACGAAGGTGCATGATCCGATTCATCCATCTCAAGAACATAGAAATCATTTGGAAAGATCAAATGATTAACTGCACCAAAACATCTTCCAAAACCCCTTTGGATAGGCATTAGATCTATCGGCCAATTGTATGATAACACCATCATTTTTCAACACTCCTAGGTTCATAGATGCATAAATGGAATATGGCATAACATTTATAGAAGCACCTAAGTCTAGCATGGCAGATTCGAACCTAGTGTTACCAATTACACAAGGAATGGTAAAACTACCGGATCTTTGCATTTGGGGGTAGTTTGCGTTGCAAGATGGCGGATACATTCTCACCTACCTTTACCACCTCCTTGGTTGAAATCCTCTTCCTAGTGGTGCACAACTCCTTCAAAAACTTGGCGTATCTCGGGACTTGCTTGATTGCATCCAACAAAGGTATGTTAACTTGAACTTTCCTAAAGGTATCAAGGATGTCCTTTTCAGCCTCTTCTTTCTTCGTTTGCATGAACCTACTAGGAAAAGGCACATTTGAAGGAAAAACATTATTAGTATGAACTGAATTGGACACATTCTTACCCTTATTGGCCGAGTTGGACAGATTTGGGACTATGGAAGCTTGCGGCAAAGGTGTTCCCACCTTTGCCGTGGGTGGCTTTGCTTCTTCCTCTTCAAATCTCAGTTTTTCATCCTCTATGGGACCTGATGTTGATGGTTTAGAACCTGCCCCAACTTCTTTTCCACTTCTCAAGAGTATGGCTTTTGCACTTTCGAAGCCTCCCTTCGGATTTTGAATGGTTGAGCTAGGGAGTTGACCGGGGTCTCGAAATTTCCCCACGAAATCTGCAATCTGCCCAATTTGTTTCTCCAATTGATCCACCCTTTTGTCTTGGCTTTGCATAGCTTGGGTTTGCTTTTCTTGCCCCTGAGACAAAGTGGTTAGTATTTTAAGAAGTGCATCATTATCTAAAGACGAACTGAAGCATTAGGGGCAGATTGTTGTGGGACTTGTGTGGGGACGTATGGCTTGTTGTAGAAGCCCGGAGGTTGCTGCCTAAAACCACCTTGTTGTTGGGGTTGTTGTTGCTCCCTCCACTTGAAGTTTGGATGGTCTCTCCACCCCGGATTGTACGTGTTGGAATACGGATCATTCCTTGACTGATTGTGGCCTTGAAATCCAATTGCGTTGGCGCTTTCCCATCCACCATTTTCAATCAATTGTGGGCACTTTTCAGAAGCATGTCCTTGGATAGAACACACACCACACACAATTGGTCCTTGCATCTTCATTCCTTCGCCATCCGAGACACAATGGAAGTAAGATTAGCTAATTGTACATGAACGTCGGATTTGGAACTTACCTCATGCACTTGTTGCTGTGGGGGTCCTCTTTGGCCAACGCCGTATTGTTGAGCGTTCAACGCTCGATTAGCAATTAGAATCTTGGCAGCCATGGGTGTTTTGTCCACCAACGCTCCACCTGCCGAGGCATCGAGCATTTGACGTTCAATTGGTAGGAGCCCCTCGTAGAAGTATTGTAGAAGTAACTCCTCCTTCATCGATCTTTGTGGACAAGAAGCAACAAGTGATTTAAAACGCGTTCATAGTAAGTAGGAAAAGATTCACCTTCCACTTGCTGAATTCCACTTATCCTTTTTCGTATGGTGATGACTCGAGAAGTTGGGAAAAACTTCTCCAAGAAAGCTCGCTTCATGCTCTCCCAAGATGTGACAGTTCAGGAGCCAATTCATACAACCAATCTTTCGCCTTTTCCAAGAGTGAAAAGGGAAAGGCCTTCATCTTCAATATACTTCCATCGACGTTGTGACAGAGTCATGCTTGAACACACCACCTCGAATTCTTTCAAATGCTTGTTTGGATCCTCCATGGACAACCCATGGTACTTTGGAATGTGGTGCAACAAGCTCGACTTCAATTCGAACTCAGCGGTCTTATCTGCAGCAGCCTCGGGGTATTGGATGCATAAGGGTGCGGCATTGTCCAATCCCAAGCGAAAGCTCCTTGATTGTACGATTGTCCGCTGCCATGTCTTGCTCCTCTTCCAATTCCTCTTCAATGTCAACTTCAGATTCAAAGTTAGAGCTAGAACTAAGTAGATCAGGTGTTGGGTGCCTCCTCAACCTTCTCAAATCTCGTTCAAAATCGTCGTTAAAGTCCAAGATGTTTGCACGAATGGGTTGAGAACTTCTGGTCATGAACTAGTACCTAAAAGGAAGAAAACAACACAATGTCAGAAACTAAAACATATTGAAATAAACAGAAATAAAAGATCCAAGGGATTAGCAATTGCTAATCCCGGCAACATGGCGCCAAAAATTTGGTGCGTTGAATATAAGCACACAAATTAAACCCTCTTTTTATCAATTGTAGTATGGAATGTAAGTAGGGATCGTTCTAGGCCGGGATTAGGAGGGAGCTAAATCACTTGAGATCTGACTCAAAAACTTAAAACAAAGTTTAAAACACTAAATTAGACTCAAAGAATGCAAAACTATACTTTAAAACACCAAAACAAACCAAAAGACTCAAATCAACAAGCGAACACTCAAAACTGCCTAAAAACCACTTTCTGGGCAGTTTTGAACACTAAGGAAGAATTTGGACGAAAATAAGTTATAACTTGACTCAAGACACTTTAAAACACAAACTAAACCACTTTCTAACTAATATGACACTTCAAAATAAAGGGGGATTGGTTTTGACGAATTTGGAAACAAAGAAAACAGATTGTAATTAAAACAGATTGTAAAACGAGTTTGGATGAAACTATGAATGGAAGGTTAGCTAGAGGGTTCTTCTCCACACATGACATACTTGCATAAAAACCAATTTTCAGTTGTTCTTTCGATAAATCATGGAACTCAACACCCCAGGTTAATTAGGTCCGCTTAACTTAACCTTCAAGTTCTCCTTAAGTTATTGAATTGGATGGGAAAGCGCATACAACAATTCAACACATTCTTCAAAAGTCCTTTACGTGAAAAGCACAATAAAGATACAATCAAAGATCATTAAGCAATATGAGAACTATAAGTATTGACGAGGCATTCGTACTATGATGAGCATGAGACTCGTGCCAAGAATTCATTTAACGCGATCGTTTATAAGCGACCTCCACTACTTGTGAATATAAGATTGTAACTATTAGGTGAAACTCCCTTATACTCTAGCATCATATTCATGCATGAAAACTAAGCGTGCACTCTTAATAAACATACGAATAAGTTATCAATCAAGCAGTTAAACGAATTGAATTCACAACTTATGAAATCACAACTAAAGGTAATCAATTCATATTGCAAGTATGTGCATGGTTTCGAATCACCCCTAACTAAGAGGGGTTTAGTTCTTCATACTCACAACACAGAGATTATTGAATTGAAACATTGAAAATAAAAGAAAGAAAACACCTAATCGTTCCAGCAATCCTCAATTGAATGGCAAGCACATTCAAGGCACTCCTCCTTCCTCTTTGCTGCGTGTTGGGCTAGCAGATGGTGGTAGCAAGGTAGTTCTCAGGGATAGCTCCAAGCTCCTCTCTCCTTTGCAACTAGCTCTCTTCTCTCTTTGTGGAATCTGGATGGGTGTGTGAGTAGTGATGGTTGAGAAAGAGGAAATTCGTAGGTAAGTGGAAGGCAGGCTTGCGGGGACAATTTTGGTGATTTGAGGCTGTTTAGAGTGTTGGGATGGTGTCCGGAGTGTTTGGGGAATTATGGGAGTATGGAGGATGGTGTGAAGGATGTACGAAGGATGTGTGAAGGATCCGAAGGATGTGAAAGATGTTGTCTTATGGAATGAATGAGAGTGGTATTTATAAGGAGAATGAAAGGAGAATTCTGAATTGATTAATGCCTCCACTAACCACACTAATGCATTAGAAAATCAATTTCCCTTCTTTTCTGGCTAGTGCGGCTCCCACATGCAGCTAATGGAGAACCCCACCAGAAATCACATCTCATGCATAGCTCATCATGACCAAGAAACTTCATGGGCTCACGAATTGGGCTTCCTTAATCAACTGATGACATTGAGCCGTCCATCTTC
Organism: Prunus padus; assembly: GCA_024362665.1. NCBI lineage: Eukaryota > Viridiplantae > Streptophyta > Magnoliopsida > Rosales > Rosaceae > Prunus > Prunus padus. Next base: position 21,313,747 of record JANFAM010000019.1, on the reverse strand, counting down.
AAGTTTAGAATGTCATCTTTCCAACCACATATCATTTGGGCCAATCCAAGTTCGGAGGAAGGAGTTAAGGCTGAAACAAATTTCTAACTCAGTCTGCACGTTTTTGGACCATTTTGCATATTTGGGCCCCCATTGCTACAATTATGAACCGATCATCCATTCCTTTGGCTCCAAGCATATGATATCCATTCCAAGCTCAATTGTGCTCCAAAAGGCTCCAAAATGCATTACTTTGCATACTTTGCCCTTAAAACCTGAAAACACATAAAACTAACTTAAATGACTACTTTAACTAAGAAAACACAATGTAAACGCACAAGAACAAGCCATCTAAGTCGCATAATTATGCTCCTATCATATGGCAAAGTGAAGTGTAAAAATTTGTGATGCACAATCATCCAAGGATGGCTACCTTGTTCACCACAATCATCCCAGAACTTTCATTCAGACCAAAACCTGAAATTCAGCTTAGAAAAATTCAAAATCAGCCTGTAAGTTTGACCATGTGCAGAACGTGCATGAATTTTTCAATTTATGACCTATGTGCACAAAAACAGCTCTAACTTTCTAACGGAAAATCAGATTTTGACATTCTTTATATGGTCGGATTTAGCACGAAAACGTGAAGAAGGCAACAGGAGCCAAATCCTCAAATTCTGCACCAATTGGTACATGTATGAAACAAACAAACAAAAACAAAAATGAAATGAGCTACGTTCCCTACCCCTAAACCTAAACTAAACATTGTCCCCAATGTGTAGATAATATAAGTAGGGTAAACAAGAAATAATAAAAGAAAAGAAAAAGAAAAGTACAAAGGAACGAAAGTACTGAATTAGGTTGCCTCCCAACAAGTGCTTGGTTTATAGTCCTCGGCCCGACTTATTGATGGCAATTACTCAGGATTTTGGAGTGGAATTCGAGTTGGTGGTGGAACGGAGTCGGCTTCCAAGAATGTCTTCAAGCGTTGACCATTAACTTTGAACACAGTAGTTGTGGCCTCATTACGAATCTCAACGGCACCATAAGCGAAAACTTGAACAACAGTAAATGGACCGGACCATCGGGAGCAAAGCTTGCCGTGATAGAGCTTGATGGGCGAATTGAAGATGGGGACTTTTTGACCGGCGGGAAACTCCTTGAGCACTATGTGCTTGTCATGCCATGTTTTGGTTCGCTCCTTATAAATCTTCACATTCTCATATGTTTCATTGCGAAATTCGTCCATCTCATTTAATTGAAGCATCATCTTCTCACTCGCAGCATACATATCAAAATTCAAGGTCTTGATTGCCCAATATGCTTTATGCTCTAACTCCACCAGTAAGTGACATGCTTTTCCAAAAACAAGACGATATGGTGACATTCCAATAGGAGTTTTAAATTTTGTATGATATGCCCACAGTGCATCATCTAATTTTAGGGACCAATCTTTTCGTGAAGTTCCAATGGTCTTCTCCAAAATCTTCTTTAACTCTATTGGAAATTTCAACTTACCCACTCGTTTGCGGATGATAAGGTGTAGAGACTTTATGTGTAATTCCTTATATATTTATTTGTCATAGATGCCGAAAAAAGGTCCCATAAAATCTATGCCCCAAACATTAAACAATTCTACTTCAAGAATATTATCTAATGGCATTTGATTGCGGCTAGAAATATTATCCTTACATTGGCAACGGTTGATCGGTGCATAATTACATATCATTTTGTACCCTTCTAACTTATGATTTGGTTATGTTTTTGAGTTAAACTTGTGCTTTTAATCTATTTTGTGTTTGTTTCAGTGTAATAAGCTTATGACTCACTAAATGCATTTTGGAGACAAGTTAGCTCAAAACGGTGTATGCAGATCAGTCAACTTCACGGATTGGACTGTACTTGCTCAGGAAGAACCAGATAATGAACCATACGTCATTGGAAAGATACGGAAGTCTAGTTTCTGAAGAATTTTACGGTTCATGATTCCGAGTCTTCTAGATGAAGTTATGTAAGTTTGGGCAACTTAAGGTCAAATTCGGCAGCATCTGCGTTACTGGGCCAAATATGACTTTTGAAGGCCTTCCTGATTTTTCCTTGAGTTGGGCTGCATATGCTTAGAAAGATAAGACAAAGAGCTTCAAGATCCATATTTTTCCAGATTTGTTAGAGTGAAGGAACAAGCCCAAATCGAGCCCACAAGCTGACTGCAAATTGCTTGGTCATGATTAGCTATGCATGTGCTATTGTTGATAGTTCTTGGTCATGAGTAGCTATGCATGTGCTATTGTTGATAGTGGGGAAGAAGCATGTTAATTGTCATAATTGAAGTAGGTTGTGTAAGAAATAAAGAAGCAAAAGCATCAAGTGGGAACTAGCCAAATGATGAAAGGAGATGGATGCTCATGTGAACTTGAGGTGGCTATGCAACTTGTTGTCAAAAGTAGAATATTGGCATGTGAGTTTGATGCTTTCCTTCTCCTATAAATAGGAGGCTTGGCTAACCTTCAAACACACCCCAAGGGGGGGAGCTCTCAAACATCTCTCTAGAGCTCCTCTCCCTTCTCTCCCTCCAATTCTCTTAGTTTTTCTTTTGAGTTCTCAATTGTTGTAACAAAACCATTTTGCTTTTTAGTTGTAATTTATTTTCCATTGTAATGTAATTTCATTTCTTTAGTTTTCAAGTTTAATTAGCTTCCAAGTTTCAATTATAGTTCTTGTTCTTATTCATTATGCTTAAAAGTTAATATGCTTGTTTGAATGATTGATCACCATTAAAACTTGTATGTTAGCTATCTTGGTTTGAATTAAGAGTAGACACCATGCATTAATTCAAATTGAACTATGAATAGGAAGAGTATGTATGGACATTCGTCAACATGGATTAGATACATGCTTGGTTGTTTAAAACATTCTTCTTTGCTTAGTGGATTTCTAATGCTTAATTTAGGTTCGACAAGAAGGATCTAATTAGGGAATTAGGAATACAAGGTTAGGACCAAACACCATGGCTTAATCATACTTTAGCTAGAATCAATCTAAGAATATAAATTGAACTTGGTAACTAATTTGCTTGAGTTAATTTCTTTTCTTTCTTTCTTGTTTTATTTATTCTCTTTTGGTTTTCTATTTTGTGCAGGGAATCAAATTGAATCAATCTATCATCAATCCTCGTGGGATCGACCTCGTACTTACACATGCTATACTATCCAACGCCTCGTGCACTTGCGAGTCAACAACGGTCGCATGAGGATACAAAGGTATGGGCATCCTTGAATAAAGTGGGCCAAAAGAAACTCGATTGGAGAACCTTTGCTGCGGTTTTGGTGGCACCAAAGTGCCCTCCACACGCTAGTGTGTGATAGTGTTGTAATATATTTTTCATCTCGGTCTTGGGCACACATCTTCGAATGACTTGATCTGAACAACGTTCCCACAAGTATGGGTCGTCCCAATAATAATGTTTCACCATGGAAAGAAATTTCTTTTTCCGAGGAGGAGAAAAATCTTAGGGAACAATGTTGTTGACCAAAAAATTCACAAAATCCGCGTACTATGGAGCATCAATGGTTTGTGGAAGGTTTCTAGAATGAGGATAGTGGCAACAACTCCTTCTTCCTCTTGGACTAGCCGCGATAAGTGGTCAGTGACTACATTTTTCGTTCCTTTATTGTCACTAATTTCAAGATCGAATTCTTGTAGCAAAAGGACCTAACAGATCAATCTGGGTTTGGCCTCTTTCATGGAAAGCAAATATTTCAATGTGGCATGATCGGAATAAATAATCACCTTGGACCTAATCAAATAAGAGCGAAATTTATCCAATGCAAATACTATGGCAAGCAATTCTTTTTCTGTGGTGGAGTAATTTAACTGGGCATCGTTCAATGTTCTACTAGCATATGAAATTACATGGAGTAATTTATTTTTCCTTTGGCCCAAAGCCGCTCCAACTGCATAGTCACAAGCATCACACATAATTTCAAATGGCAATTCCCAATCCGGTGCAATTATTATGGGGGCTGAGGTGGGCTTCTCCTTCAAAGTACTAAAAGCCTCCAAACACTCCAAAACAAAATTAAATTCGGCATCCCTGAGCAATAAATTACAAAGGGGCTTTGTAATTTTGGAGAAATCTTGAATGAATCGACGATAGAATTCGGCATGACCCAAGAAGCTTCGAACTCCCTTAACTATGGTGGGCGGTGGCAAGTTAGCAATGAGGACAATTTTTGCTTTGTCAACTTCTATTCCTCTGGTTGAAACTCGATGTCCCAAAACAATTCCTTCTTGTACCATAAAATAGCATTTTCCAAATTTAATACTAAATTGGCTTTTTCACATCTTTGCAAAACTAAGGCCAAATTATGTTGACTTGAATCAAAGGAAGAACCAAAGACAGAGAAGTCATCCATAAACACCTCGATAAAAAATTCCACCATGTCGGAAAAAATACTCATCATACACCGTTGGAAAGTTGCAGGTGCATTGCATAGGCCAAAAGACATACGTCGGTAAACAAAGGTGCCAAATGGGCATATGAATGTCGTCTTCTCTTGATCTTCAGGAGCAATTGGTAATTGATTATACCCATAATACCCATCCAAGAAGCAAAAGTGAGAATGCCCAGCAAATCTCTCCAACATTTGATCTATGAATGGAAGCGGGAAGTGATCTTTACGAGTTGCAGAATTTAATTTGAAAGTGATCTGTGCAAAGAACTATAATGCGGAGTTTCACCGAATTACGGCATCACATCATAGGAGTGTTTCTTTATTTGAAAGTGATAAGTACTGGTGCCCACCACGGGATGGTTCTTTTAAACTAAATGCGGATGGAGCTTTGGATATGAGGAATGGTCTTTGGAGAATTAGAGTCGTTGTGCGCGACTCATCTGGCCAAATGGGTGGCGCTATAGCAATGTGAGCTCCTGGTCTTTCTATCGGTGTTAGCTACGGAGCTGTATGCTCTCAAGATTGGCCTCTCCTTTGGGTTGAATGCGTCTTTTCTGCCCTTGGTTGTTGGGTCTGATTCATTGGATGCGGTTCAGCTGCTTTCTAAGGATGAGGAGTGCCTTGCTCCTGAAGGTGTTTTGGTCACTGAGGTACAGCAACTCATTGAAGCTATTTCGTCTTGTGTGCATTTTGTTCTCCCGTACTGCGAATAATGTCGCACGCTGTTTTGGCTCGTTTTACTCTCTGTGGTGAAGACCTTTGCTATTGGTTGGATGACGGTCCTCTGTGGCTGCTTGATGGTCTTAGGGAGGATCAGTCTTGAGTTATATGATTGTTGGTAGTGTAATTTTGACTCTTATGTGTAGTCTTGAGCATGGGTGGTACTCTTTTCTACCCCGAGGTTTTATACCATGTGATTTTCCCTGGGAATGTTTTAACAAGGCCGCCGTTATCATGTTCGTTTTACCATGTAATGTTTTTGTTGGTGTTAATGAAATATCATTTCCCTTTAAAAAAATAAAAATAAATAAACCTTATCTTTTGGATTTTCTCTCTTTTCCTCATGACATGTATCATTTTCTTTACACTTAAAAACAATTTCATTAATGCATTAGACAATGTATCTTTTGTTTCCCAAGTTTACCCTTATTAAGTGTTTGACTTTACGTATCCTTCAATTTATTGAAAGGGTATACCGATGATTTACCCCCTGAACTTGTACCTCACTTTCAATTGACCCCCTATCCTTTTTTTTAGAAAATTAAGGACCCGATCTATTTTTTTCGCCAATGTGCCCCCCGACGTCAAAATCTGGCACTTTCCATCCATTCTGCCGTTAACTTGGAGGGTACTTTCGTCATTTCGCTACTCCACTCATACTTTAATTTGACGGCAGAATGGATGGGAAGTGCCAGATTTTGACGTCGAGGGCACATTGGCGAAAAAAAAAAATAGATCGGGTCCTTAATTTTCTAAAAAAAAGGATAGGGGTCAATTGAAAGTGAGGTACAAGTTCAGGGGGTAAATCATCAGTATACCCTTATTCAAATTTTTTTTACAACTTAAACCTTAAACAATGTAAAATTTAAAAATAAAAACTAAAGTTCAAATAAATAAACATTTGAAAATTTTCATTAAAAAATAATTTTTACAATAAAACCGTTAAGAATTATGCAAATTTTTAAAAAAAGAACTGATAAATCATGAACATAAAAAAAAAAGAAAAAAAGAAGAAGATGAAAACCCAACTCATTACATCATCCCAATCGCCACCCCCACCTCTCTCTCTCTAAACAACAGACCATTTTACTGACTTACCCATCATCATAATTGTTTGTGGAAATTTCCTCCTGTGAGAATATTCACGGATGATTCTTCTCACTCGTTTGTTTCCCTGCAAGACAAATGGCGGTCAATGGAGAACCACCGGTGTGGTGGTGACCAAGGGCCCTCCGATGCCTAAATTAGTAAAATGGTCTTGAAAGATGCAGATAATACTGAAAGGACGAAGATATTTCTCTAAGGGAGAGATACGTGGCTCGAGTGCCGAGTAGGTAAGAGCGGTGGCAACAGCCTGGGCTGGTCAGCCACGAATGTGAGAGCTGGGGAGGATTTCGGCTAGAGAGAGAGAGAGAGTGATTTTAGGGATTTTATGAAGTTACCTCATTTGTGTCCTGCATTTAGTTTAAATATATTTTCATTTCCTGTAACATTCATTTTCCAATTAAGGAGGGAATAATTGGGAATTATTCATTTCTTGATTAATTGAGTTTAGGGAAGTTATGGAAGGAAATAAATAGATTAAGGGAATTTATTGAATTTATTCCCTCAACCTAAATAGGTAGCCCCCATATTGAATATATTATTTAAATCAGCATTCTTATTTAATAAAATATTCTTAGGGTTTGCTTCTTTTCCACGTGGCGCCTCCTGATTGATCGTCGGATTTATTTGCTCCCACAATAATCCATGTCCAATCCAAAACCCCACCGTGCACTGTGACAGCCTCTCGCTCTCTCTCCTCCTTCTATCCCACACCCAAAACCCCGCCACCTAAAAAGAGTAAACATAAATTTCTTTAAGAAAAAAAACTGACGTTAATGATGTGGAAGATGTAAACGTGTGAAACTAAATATACATTATTAATGTATTAATGACATTGTTTTAAGTATAAAGTTGCTAGCATTCCCCAACTAATTAAACTCAATCCAGCAACTAAATTCCTCCATATCTCATGCTACTATTCATTCACTCAAATTCCTCACGATTCAACAACCCAATGTACCCGTTCATCAAATCTTCTTGGCAAACAAACAGAACACAAGATAAAATTACTTAAGTAATTGAAGCTAAATCAAAACAAGCATGCTGAAATTTATCATTGGTGGGCCCCACTATCCCCGTTAGAGAACTTTCAGTCCTAGCCGTCATCCGCGTCTGCTGAGTCTCGACTCAGTCATCGACCAATTCGACTCGGCTAGCAGCACCAACACCGCTGCCCTCGTCGATCTCTACGTCGTCATCTACCCCGGCAATTCTCAGGTCTCAAGAATCAGAATCTCTAACTATTTCTACATTTTTTCTATTCTTCTTTTGTTTTATTCTTAATTTGAAACTTTTGGATTTATGTTGTTGTTGTAGTTCGAGGATGGGGGCAAGAAAGGGGGAACTGGATGATGCAGGACATAGAAGAGGTTGAAACTCGATAAACTTGAGAGTAGTAAAGTAAATTACCCTAAAATATATATAATTGAAGAGAAACTAAGTCTAGAAGCATTTGAAGAGAAATGATTTGATACATGTTTTCTAAAGTTACGGGTTAAAGCATTGGAGATATTCGAGATGATCTTCCAAGTAAACTATGCTTCTCTCTTTGCATGTATTTTCATTCGAAAAACGATTATATACTTTGTTTTACCATTTTACTTGTGCCGCAAGAATTTTATCCACAACCTAAACTTTTGAGTCCGTATTTACATTAATGTGCTTAAAAGGACCATTTTTTTATTTGCATTTTAATTTTCATTTAATCAAGCTCAAATTCCATTTGAAACCCTGTCTCTTGATCAGCAACGAAGCTGAAGATGACCTAGAATGGGAAGATTCTGATATGGAAAATTAATTGATCACTGTAATTACTTCATGTACACTGTGGGGGCAAATATTTTGGCGCTCCAATCACAAAGCGCCACTTGGACAAAAAGAATATCTCCTAGGTCAACAATTGGGCTCATTTAATTGAGGAATTATTTAGACAAAAAATGAGGATAATTATCATCAATTAGGGATTTGATTCTAATTGACTCAATCTCTCCATTTAAGGGAAAGAATATTTTCCTTCTTGGAAGGAAAACATTCTTTGTAAAACCGTAGATGTGAAGAGCACTATAAATACATGGCTACAACACACCTCCAAGGTAATTCTAAATTCTAAAAACCCTACCTAGGTGCTGCCAAAATTCCTTTGGTGCCGCACCTCTCTCTCTCTCTCTCTCTCTCTCTCTCTCTCTCTCTCTCTCTCTCTCTCTCTCTCTTCCTCATGGCTCCGCCCACCACCACACACGACTCCAGCCACCCGACTCTTCCCGTGAGAGAAAACTACGTCCACTTTAGCTATTGTCGTATCTTTATCAAGATCGAAGTGAACTAACTTAGGCATTGGAGGGACTTTGGCAAACACCCCATGGGTGTGGTCTACTTACTCCGGTTTGTTTTTCAGTGATTGAGGGAGACGAAGGAGAAGGAAATTCGAGAATCAAAGAATCAACGTGCGAATATTCCCGTGCGAAATTTTGCTCAAACATACCCATTTGAAGGTTATATATAGGTTGTTGAGACCTAGAATACTTTGATTGGGTCGAGAGCATATGTGACAATTTCTAATAAAGTTAATCTACCTAGGTTGGTTTACATGTATATTCACTACTACAAAAATCGAAATAGATGTCGGTAAAACGACGACGGACAAAATAAATACCGTCGTTGAATTTAAAACGACGACGGTAATATAAAAACTGACGTGGATCAGAAACTAAAACACCTAAAAATGGAAATTCATTTGGGTATTTTTAAAACACGACGCATGAAACTTTAAAAGTGTCGTCTTATGAAACATGTCATTCCGATAAGAAAACAGATAACAAATAAATAACGACGGTATGTATAAATACACCGACGTAGTAATTATAGACGACATTTTACATATAATACCGCCGTTTTGAACATCAAATAAACACGAAGGTAATTGTATTCTTAACAGACGTATCAAGTATTATTTAATACGACCGTAATTTGATAATTACCGTCATGTAAAGTTAAAATAACCACGACTACAATAACATACAGAACGCCGTCTAATTTCAGAAATATCAATGTTTGTCTTTTATTATTTTACGATGTATTACGCCTTACACTACGACGGTTCTTATAAATAAAAGGTGGTGGTAAATTGTCACCATGTCGTCATAATATAATATAGCGTCGTGGTTTGTCCTATAATACGGCAGTTCTTCGTCGTGTTTCCGACGCCTCATGGATGATTCAATGACACAATTTTCCATAACACGTCGTCTGATCATAAATTAAACGAAACAAACGATACTGAGAAAGAAAATCGTACCACCAACATCCAAACTATTTTCAGAAAGGCAGTATTTTAAAAATTGGTGATGCCCAAAAGCACATACACACACCAACATCCAAACTCTTGCCTCTTTCTAAACCAAACAAGGACCTGCAGAGAGGTGAGAGAGAGCCATGGCAAATTTTGAGAAAGGGCAATTTTTCAAAAATTAACGATGTGTGCGTTTTGGTGTCTCTGAGATTCACCAAATCGCATACATCGTTAACATCGTTTTGTTGCCTCCATAGAGGTGAGAGAGATCCAAGGCATGAAGTGAGGAATGGCAACTGTGTGAAAAGAAAATTTGAAGAAATTATTTTTATTAACCACGTCGGTTCCATTATAAACCGTGACGTTTAATCTTAAACAATCAACGACGGATAATATTATACTACTGTCGTATAGAGTTGTAGTAACCACGTCGTTTTCCTTCAATGAGCGTCATATTAATTGGTTTATACGTCGGTGACTATCTGTAAACCGTCATTTTAAGTTTTTTGTTATAAGATATTTTTGGTGCTTTGGTATCTACGTCGGTAGCTTATAAATAACGTCGTGTTATTTAATGTATAGCACGTCATTTTTTATAAATAGCGTTTTTTTTATAAATAGCGTCGTCTTATTTAACATTTCGACAATATTTAAATATTTTGCATGACCTACTAAAGTTTCACTATTTCGAATACCGAGAAAAAATTTCACACTCCTCTCGTTTATCCTTCCCAAGGCGCCACTCTTCGTCTTCGTCCCTGACCAGAAAATACCACTTCAAAGACGAGGAAACCAGAGAAAACTTTCGTTGCAAGAAAAAGGTAACCATTTCTTCTTTTTTAAACGAGTTATATGTTTTATCTTTTGAAATTTTTATATGTTTTTTTCTTTTGAAAATCATTTTCGTTTTTCAAATTTACGTACAAAGAAGGAAAGGGTATCGTATAAATACAATGTTTTTTGTATCATTTTAATAAGACGACAGTGCCGTCTTATTTGAGTCGTTTGAAGTATAGAATGACGACGGTAATTAAATAACGACGTCATAAAATAAATATTACCGTCGTTTTTTATGTTTGAAAATTCTGAAATATTCTCATTTCCATGTTTTGTTTCTCAATAGCAATAGATGAAAATCATTATAAGTGTTAGTTTTGTAATTCATTTACTTTTTTCCAATTTGATATTATATAAAGAAAAATAACTAATTAGAATGGAAACAATAATCTACTTTTTGTTGTTCATATTAATAAGACGACGGTAACTGATTATTTACGTCGTTTTATTAATTAAACCACGGCTGTAATTAACTACAGAGGTGATAAAACTGTAATAACGTCGGTGGTTAGTATATAGCGTCGTGTGAAACTAAAAACTACGACGTGTTTTAAACTTAACGCCGTTTTTAGTATTGGAAAATATGAAATATTTTCAATTTAAGTTTGCTTCCTTAAGTTCAGTTTTGAAAATGATTATATTTTTGTTCATATAATTATTTTACTTTTGTCCAGTTTGAATAAACATGCACACAGATTTTTTCCAATTTGAATAAATATACCCTGTTTTTTTTTAGTTCTTATCAATAAGACAACGGTGACATATTTTTTACGTCGTTTGATGGATTTATCCACGACGGTAAATAACTACCGACGTGATAATTTAAATTACGTTAGTAGTTATTATATAGCGTCGTTTGAAATTAAATACTACGTCGTATTATTAAAATTACCGTTGTGTTTAGTATTTTATAATATGAAATAATTTCACTTGCAGGTTTGATTTATCTGTAAACATGGTTTCTCAATCTCAAAGTAAGGCTTCTAGCTTCAACAAAAAGAATGCTACCTTGGAAAAGAATCAAGGTAAGGATCTTGAAGTTGCAAAATCTACAACCAAATCCTCTAAGAAGATGAAGTTTGTTTCTTCTGTTGAGAAAGCTTCAGACAGCACTACTACTTTTGTTGAGGAACCAAAGTCAGGCCGTGGTATAACCACAATGCCCCGTGTTGTGAAGAGAAAGTATCAGAAAATCAAGCCAGTTATTGAGTACAACAAAAGGGTCAACCATATGGCCTTGCACATAAGGAGATGCAGTCCTACATTGGTGTCTTGACACGCTCTAGAGTCCCACTTTCTGACCTTAAATGGAAAAATGTGGACAACGATGTAAAAGAGCAGATTTGGGAAGCCATTGACATGGCTTTTGTTGTAGGCAAGGGGGGCAAGGACATGGTCTTATCTTCTGCTGGTAAGAAATGGAAGGATTTCAAGTCTACACTAACTAGGCAGCATATCCTTCCATTCATCAATGAGAATGAGAAGTTAAATGAACCCCCTAAACAAAGTAGTCGCCACGTCTGAATTTCTATGATAGAGGACATTTGAAGTCTTAACAACGTCGTCTTTAGAAATAAATATGCCGTCGAAAAATATAATAACGTCGGTCATGGTGTTATTGATGACGTGGATAGTGCCAACCTACGTTGTTTTGAAATTATTCATGACGTTGTAATATATATATAGATGTCAGTTTAAAAAATAAAATGGCCGTCTAATGTTATTAACTACGTCGATCAACAGTTAAATTACAGTCGTAAACTGAGTTTTCAACGTCTCTTAATTTACAGTTAGTGTCGTGGTTTCTTAGGTTTACGTTTGTATTTTTGTAAATAATGTCATTGTTCCTTCGTTAAACGACGTTTATTTTCTAAAAGAGACGTCTAAGGTTATCCAGGTTGTTTATTTTTGCAATGAATAGACGTCGGTTTTTATTTGTGTAGGACGTTGTATATTTTAACAACGTCAGGATTGTAAAATAAACCATCGTGTTTATGTGACAACAACGACGTGTTTTAGCCAATGTGTCGTCTTTATATGAAATAGATGGCAGTGATTTACCGTCGTGGTTTTATGCATCAAAAGATGTCGGTCGATTCCACGACGGTTGAAAAACAGAATACACAATGATGAATTACCATCGTCTATTTCAATTTTTGTAGTAGTGATTAGAAGCCCTACACTTTGATTGGGGTGTTATGTTTTGTTTCTTTTGGAAGGCTTTTCTCTTCTCATTTTGATTGGGGTGTTACCTACACTTTGTTTGTTGCTCGGGTATTTTCTGTGTCAAATACTTGGGCTCGTCTTTGATGGTTGCACTAAGTTTGACCGCTTTGATGAGATTATCAATGAAAGCCACTATTGAACAATAGAAAAAGTTTGAAGTTTGAGTAAATGCTTTCAACCAGTTGAGCTATAAGCTCTTGCATTTGACTTTGAAATTTGTTTTAAGAAAAGTTGTGCTTCAGTATGTGATTTAATATATGTGTTATCTTTGAATTTTTTTTGTCACTCGAATATTGTACAATTTTTGCTACACAATAGGGGGAACTTTCTATTAATAATACAAAAGTCACCTCACTACAATAAATAATTGGGCTGGTCTAATATAGGCACCTACAATTTCTATGTATACACTACTACAAAAATCGAAATAGACGACGGGAATCCACCGCCGTCTAGGGTCATCCAAAACCGTCGTGAAATCGACCGACATCTATTCATGTATAAAACCACGACGGTTAATAACCGACGTTGTTAAAGAATACTACGTCATTTCTATTAATAAAACCGACGTCTAATAACAATAAAACTTCATAAAAAGGAAAAATCGACAACCTTAGACGTCGCTTTCATAAAATTAGTGCCGTCTCAAAGGCTTTAGAAGTCAAAAACTTCATTGTTACCGCCGTAACATAAATGAACCACAGCAGAATGTCAAACATACAGACGTCTATTATATTTAAAGACGGCGGTTTTATTATTAAAAACGTCGTATTTTATCCAAAGACGTCGTTTATTATATCCAAAGACGTCGTATTTTATAAAAACCGCCGTCTATTACTTGTAAAGACGACAGCTTTATTAAATATTTTCGTCTATTAACTTTAAAACGAGGGTTATTAAATGTAAAACTGACGTAGTAATTTTACATTTTTGCTTCTTTTGTTTTCTTGTTTCCAATGGTATCATAAATATTACTCAAATATGCTATTACCCACGCCATAGATATATATACTCAAAAATTATTTCTTTCATAAATAGAATATCAAGAGTACAATAGAACAAAATAAAATCTAAAAATGAAAGTACTCTAGAGTACACCAAAATTCTTATACCTAATTATCCTTTAAATCAAGTTCTCCATATGTATATAGAGCTATACATTCATCATCACCAATTTTCCTCTCGCATTCTATCCGAACTTCATCACTTTGTACCTGCTTCTCCCTTGGATGCAATTACTCTCTTCCCTTTGTACACTTATAATCGCCTCATATGGTGTGTCACCGAAATCTGAACAAAAGAAGGAAGAAAACCAAGATTTTAAATATTAAAAAAGCAAGTTTTAGTAAGAGATTAAAGAACAAGAGACCAATTCTCTACCCCTATACATTAAAGAACACTAGACCAAATTAAGACCTAATCATTTTAACACAACAAAGATGCATTCCACTAAAATGAACTTGGAACCACCAAGTTAACTTCAGATAGTTTTTGTAGTAGAAGAGTAATAATATGACCGCAATTTGTTACACGAACAAAACAAAGCAAGCAAACAAGAGAACAAAACATATTTTAAATATAAGTACATAAAGAAATTAATCCAGTTACACCACACTCAACAAACATTCTTTCACACTAACAAGAAGAAAGAACTTGGAATTTTGAAATGCACCTGCAATTTCCTTGGTTTGTGTAGCTACAACCTTGAGCTAGTGCATATGCAACCTTATCAAAGAACAAACTGAAACAAAATGTGTGTATAATGAGAAACTATTAAGCAATAGCTAATGATAAATTAATCGACAACGCAAGGAGAGAGAGAGAGAGTCCCTCATTGGATTCGCCTAAAATAAGTCTTCTTCGAATGATAAATTGTCTTCTTGAGAAACAAAACGTACCTACTATTGTAGCAAAATTCAAAAATGCTTCCACCTTTAACTCATATGCCTTCGATCTTCTATCGGCATGCATCCATGACTTATCCATCTCTGACACTATAAAACCCATAATATATAATAGAGTGAAAAGACAAGAAAAGACCAACACTATAGCAGATTATAGCAAGCAATATAAGTTCAGACGACGGTTTTTACATAAAACGACGTATTTTACAATTACAGACGACAATTTTTCCAATAACCGTTGTCTTATGCTACAAAAGACAACGAAGGGTTATGACACCAGCCATCAAATTTCATACGACGGTATAAAAGAACAACCGCCTTATAACTGAAATACAGACGACGGTTTTAATAAAAAACCATCGTCGTATGAAAAGAGAATAAATCCCACATTGCCATTCCATTTCGAAGAACAAATGCTAACCAAATATTAATAAAGACCCATATAAAAAGCATGCAAATATTAAGACCCATCACGACAGAGAGTGATGAAGAACACATATCTTAAGATTTAAAGGACGCAAAACATATATCTAAAACCCATAAGTATCGATCCAACGAAATTTTTCAATGATTTGAAGCAGCAAAGTCAGATTAAGTTTGTACTTAAGAACCCGTAAAGGAATATCATTCAATGAACAACAAGCTTGTGAGATTAGGGTTCGAACTTACAGTGCACGCGTAGAGTCATTAGATTCTGAAAATGATTTTCGAGGTAAACTTGGATTCGACTGATTTGGAGAGCACAACTTAGAATTAGAGTTGAAGAGAGAGAGCCAAATATTTAAGACATAGAGCGAAAGGAATATCATTCAATGAACAACAAGCTTGTGATATTAGGGTTCGAACTTACAGGTACGCGCAGATCTAATGGATTATGAAAATGGTTTTCGAGATAAACTTGGATTTGACAGAGCTGGAGAGCACAACTTAGAATTAGAGTTGAAGAGAGAGAGCCAACATTTAAGACAGCGGGAAAATTGAAAATTTTAGGTCAACGTCAAAATTTCAGATAGCGCGCTTTTAAACATCGACGAACAAATAATAACCGACGTTAAAGTGTTACAATTATACGACCGTTATTATATTTATACTGCCGTAGTTTCACTTTTCTACGTCACTAATTAATAAAGAATGACGTCTAATTCAAATAAAATGTTTGCATTTAACACGGCGGTTAGTATATTAAATACGACGTAGTTAAATATTTTCACGACGCTAAAACCATCACGGACAAATTAAAAACTAATAAGAATATTCAGGTTTTGGTGTTGCTGGGATTTGAACGCGTTAGCCCAAGGATGGAATCGAAATAAAACAAAATAGAAAACCGGCGTCGTTTCAATATACCCTAAACCCTAAATCCTAAACACGAAACACTAAACCCTAAATACTAAATTATAAATTTCATTAAATGAAAAAAATATTAAAATAATACAAAAAGGGTTTAGGCTGGTTTCTTCTAAATTAGATTGCTAAAAGTAGTAATTAATATATTTGAATTTATCACACCAATGGATGACACAAGCCACATATATATATATATATATATATGAACATTTTATGTAACTATAAGATTTTGTGATTTATCAATAATTTTTTGTTCTTTGAATTTCATTTTTAATTTTTATGACTCAAATATATTTTTATAAGCCTTAGTGGGAAGAAAATATCTCAATGATTCCATAATGGTTTCCGGTGTATTTTTAATTTCTATCAACTCATGACCACCACGTCTCCAGGTAAATGAAAAACATAAGCATTCTCCACTGCCTCCTGAAACTACATTAACCACCATTCTTTTAACATCATCATCATCGTCATCACCATTGCCATTTAAAAGAGGGCATGGAACTTCCCTAAACTCCTCCTTTGCCAGATCAAAAGCAAATATGGTTAGCTCTTCATCAGGATCAAAGCTGTAGGTCGGGTGCAAATGCAGTGCTTCATTCATAAGGACCCCCAACCCAATGGTGATGCTTATGAAAAAGGACAATGAGTGGTGGCCGGGGAATTCAATGATTTTCCAAGTGTTCAATTTGACAGAGAACATCTCCACAAACCACTTGTTAGTAACAACTCCAGCTATGAAAATTTTGTAGTCGTCAGTGGATGACACATAACCCAGACCATGGCCAAATCCATATTCAGCATATTCAGTAGTTTCCACCGCAAACACAAATTTTGGGTTAGGCAATTCGTGGACGAATCTGGTTGATGGGTTCCAGAGAAACAACTTATGAGTTTGACAATCACCAGCAACATCTACAACTAGCATACCATTACAGGAGCCCAATAGGTTGGAATAAGGGAAGAATGTGTGGTTTTTGAGTGAACAATCTGGGAACGACGCCGTTTCGGAATCCAAGGATCGGATTTGATTGTCGGTGGAGATGAGGAGCCTCTAGGTAAGGGTTTTGCGTTCGGAGGCTAACTTGAATTGAGCTTGAGCAAACTGTGTGTCGGAGAGTATGATAGTATACCACTGTTTCGAAACGGAACTGAATCGAATCAGAGGTTTCACGGGCAATAGATACAGAATTTGGACTAAAATATCTTCATTGAGTTGGCTGCCTTGGTTGAGCTTCTTCGACGACATTGGAAAATTGGAACTGGAAAGGAAAGCCAAATAAAAAAATCCGACGTAATATTAAATTTAAAACGACGTTATATAAATATCACCGTCGTGGTATATCAAATAAAACAGAGTAGTAAACGACGTGGTGATTTAAATAAAATGACGTAAACAATAAAAAAACCCGACGTCTAATAAATTTTGACGTTGGTTTTTATAATTCACGACGTTTTAATTACAACCGTCGTGGTGTCGTTTTATTTTTTATTTTTTTTTAAAAAGACGTCTAACTTTATTACGTGGATTTTGTATTATTCTCGACATAAAATTACAACACCACGGCGGTTATGACTACGTTTTATTTGCAAAAGCACGAGTTAATTACCGCCGTGGTCAGTTTATTAAAACGGCGTGAAAAAGACCAAACCATCGTGTACACTTTCAAAAGTAATTGGAAAATAAAACTTGAAATGATTTTGAATAAAAAAATCTTAAAATGATTTCGACAGAAATGATAGAGTTAGAAATATACCTTTGCCTTGCAAAGAAAGTTTGTTTTGTTTGACGAGGAGGAGTAAAGGAACTTGAAAGCTTCGGAAGTAATTGCTATGGAAGGAAAATTGAGAAACGCTGCTATGGAACGAAAATTGATCCTGCATGCTATGGAAGGAAAACTGAAAGGTCTGGAAGGTGAAATATTTTATCGATTTGAATGAAAAATTTATTATTCGTTGACGTTTGATTTTCCATAGGGATTCGAACTCGTTTAGAAAAACTGCCATAGGGATTCGAACTCGTTTGCCAAGGGCATATTTGACAAAAAACAAAATAGAAAACCGCGTCGTTTCAATATCTTCTCCGTGGATTAGAAATATTTTCATGACGTTATATTTAAATAAACTCCGTGGTAATAAATATTAACGACGCTTTATATAAATAAACCGACGTGGATTAATGTTTTAACGACGTTATATTTAAATAAATGACGTGGTAATAAATTATTAACGTGTCTGTGGATAAATAAACCGACTTGGATTAGAAATATTAGATGTTGTAAATTATAAATCTACCGCTGTGGTAATTAATAATTATTAATATTCTTTCTTACACTTTCAGTTTATTTGGGAAGTAAGACGGCGTTTATTTTGTTAAACCGTTGTCCCAACTTTTGACGTCTGTTTTTCGTACATGTTGTCGTTGTTTTTTGTGTAAGAGTTTAACCGGGAACAAACGCTGTTTAATAAGACGACGCTTTTTTATTTGATTGCGTCGTATTTTTGAAATGCCCAATCTGAATTCCATATTTTAGGTGTTTTTTTTTACTTAAACACGTCGGTTTTCATTTTACCGTCGTCTTTATAAACTCAACATCGGTATTTTGACTACCGTCGTGGTTTTCTGGTCGTCTTTTTCCATTTTTGTAGTAGTGATAAAACCCAAATTCAAACTAAAGATATAAAACGTCATAGTACTCCTATGTATTTATATTGTTTGCCACTAGACTTCAGATAAGTCAACCTGACGGTTTTCAAGCATGTCATTAAGTCCCTCATTTTTAATTAATACTTCGTCATTTATAGCATATCAATGACTTTATTTTTTTTGGCATTCCCTCTAATCCCTAAAATTTCGACCAACAAAAAAATCCTTAAATTTCAACCAATAAAAATCCCTCAAATTTCATCCCAATAAAATATGATAGGTAAATTATTATCAATACAATATAATGTACCTACAAATTTACCTATATATCTTGCATATATCCAATACGGGTAGGTAAATTATTTTCACAATATCTCTATAAATGTGTTGGCTTTAATATACCTACAATATACACATAATAGGTAAATTACAAGTTATATTATTGCACAATTGGAAACTATTAGGTAAATTATATATGAAATGCGCTTATAAAAGTTGGGTGTATTATTTGAATAATGAGGTACATAATTTTTCGTAAAAGAAGTAATAGGTACGTTATTTTCGTAAAAGAAGTAATAGGTACATTATTTTTTCAACATAAAATTGTATGTACACTATTATATTTATAAAAAAATAATATAATAGATAATGAATCATGTATACTTCATAAATAAATAAATAAATATTTTATTAAATAACCCGATTAGGTATGTTAAATATGAATTTATTTTTATATTTAAAAACATTTCCAAATTAATTCCAACATCCATTTGGAGATTTTTCCAAATTCAACTTGTGTCATTAGTTACAATCCAATTAAAAATTGTTTTCATATTGGTTCCTACAAATATACAAAATGCAATAATGGCTTAGTTGGGGGTATTTTAGGAATCGAAAAAGTAAAATAAATTCGATTTTGCGCTTGATTAGGTAATAAAGAGATGGGTTTTAGTTGAGGAAAAATGACTTTGAAGAGGTTAAGCTAAATTTACTAATAAATAAACCCTTTTTGGCGACCAAATCACAAGTTTTGATCGGCGATACCTAATAAAGTGCTTTTTCTTGTAGTGCAATTCTCCAAATGAGTATCTAAACTCTATGAGATTGAATCTATCGATAAATTAAAAGTTTCATTTGTGAATGTAGTTTGATTTGATTTCACTATCGTCTCGTGCAACTTCAATTTAAACAACATACCATTACTTGGATGAGACCATTTAAAAGCACTATTTGTTGGGATGAGGAAAATTAAAATTGAAATTTGGACCCAAAAAAATCATAATTTTAAAACTTCATACACCAGTTCCCTTGTAATTTGAAGGTTCTAACATTAAATTTGATGTAAATAATTTTCATTTCTAAAATTTTAAGAGAGTGAGGTCATGTTTGATGAGCTGGACTGGATTGGATATATCCAATTAAAATGAACATGGGTCTAGTCCATTGTTTGATGGGTTTAAATGCACCTGGGACCTATTTGGATGAAAATAATTACGTCGGCTACAAATCCAGCAGACAAGGGATTAGGAAACCCAAGCAGAGACGTGGGTTTACAACGACACCTCCGCCTCCTTCGTCTTCTCGTCTTCTCTTTATTAGATATTCTTCTCTGATGCTACAATCTTGTCACTTATCCCACATATTTCAAGCAATCTTATCATTTACTCTCTCTCTTTTTTTCAAGCAATCTTATCACTTATCCCACATATTTCAAGCAATCTTATCATTTACTCTCTCTCTCTCGCTCTCTCTGAAATAGGAACAAGAAAGGAAAAGGACTTTGAATAGAAGGATGGTGGATCTGAAGAGAAGGATAAATCATAAAAGAAAAGGATCTTTTCACCATAATTCTTTTTTTTCATTTTCTAGTTAAAAGGATCATTTTCTTGTTATTGGTAAGAATCCGTTATTTTCTCCACTTCTCTATCCAATTCTGTTTTTTTTGTGAATTTTGTTGATAAGTTGATCTAATTTAATCTCAGTTGTTCTAGGTTAATGAATAATATCAAATGTTCGAAGTAAGTCCGAATCTAAATAATTGATTCTTTAATTTGATGCTTTTTAATTTTAATTTTGTGTTTATTTTAGTAATTGTTTATGATATTAAATAATGAAATAAACACTAAAATTTAATTAAAAAATTGAAATCCAAGAGTCCAGTCTTGTCCAGCAAATTGACGTACCAAACAATTGATAGAACTTAAAGTCTAAGTGAATCCAAGCCAGCCCAGTTCAACACTCAAAGTCCAATCCTAACCAATTCAGTCCAGCCCACCAAACAAGCCTAAGAGTTTTATGAAGAAATAAAAAAACAACGATGCAAGTCACGCAACCTCTATTACCAACTCTTTGTGATGGCAATTACCTCCACGATCCCCATCATCTCCGCCACCATAGCGCGCCAAAAATTCATGCATATGCTACCCCCAAGAAGCATAAATTCTAATTTTTGTAGTTGTTCCCTCATGTATTAGACACATAATCAATTATTATGAGGAAAAAAAACGTTGTTTAAAATCTTCAATCGACTAGTACACAAATTTGAGGCACCATACAAACATATCAAACAACATAACTCAATTGTCACATTTCTTATGAGCTCTTCTCGCTGCAGTAGGCCACCAATAACCAAGATATTGCAAACAAGATTGAACAAGTATTTTCGATACCAACTAACTCTTCGTTTAGTGATATTTCTCGAAACTTTCCAACTTCGAAATCCTTAGGAAATGTTTCCGAGTGGCAACTTCGTGGAAACATGTGCCGTTTGTCCAACAAGTGTTGGCAGCGTGGAAGTTCCCTGAAACATGTTCAAGGTTGTGGGATTGGGGACTCGTATAGAAAATGACCGAAACACCCCTCTTCATTAGGGATCGTCATTTGGTCCACTGGCTCATAGGCCGATGGGGGCCCGCCCGCCCATCAATAAAAAGTCTGGCCCAGCCCATCGTTGAGTGGGCTGGACTTGGACTAAATGGTCCAAAACTCGGCCCGGCCCATAGAAGCCCATCAAGGCTCGGCCCAACCCATTTAGCCCATTATCTATATATATTAAGTATAACTATATATATAATAAGTGATGGCCTATATATACTAAAATTTGGGATTATAGCCTCTGAAAAAAAACAAAAAAAAAGCTTCTGAATTTTGCGGGCCATACATATATAAAGTTTTTCCATCCCTTCACCCAAAAAAAAGCTTTTCCATCTTTATTCAATTCAATAAATTTGTTTATTTGCATCTGTATTCATACCATCCCTTTTTTTATAAATATTTTTTTTTTTGGAAGAGACCTAATTACTTAATGCTCGCAGTGCTGCTTCGGTGGAGAATTTAGGAATGCGTCTGCTAGCAAGGAACCAAGAGTGTGCCTCATTGACTGCTCAAGTCGCATCCTTGAAGGCTGAAGTTGCAGAATTACAGAGGCTCCTCAAACAATCAAACCGACGGAATTAAGACTTTGCTGAACTAGTGGAAGTCTTACAAACACGTGAGTCAAGAAGAAACAAATAAAGATTTGTGATGAAGGGCCAGTTTGGCATTGCTGTGCTGTGAAAATAATCGCTATCAGATTTGCTGTGAGAGAAATCAGCTGTGAGATAAAGCAGTTTGGCGTTTGGTAAACTTTTTATTTAAAGTGTTGTTGGTACTAATTTCCGCATAATCAGATAATAGTTCATGGAAAATCATTTAACCTAGCGCCTCTTCGAAACTGATTTCTACATAATCAGAAAATGAAAGCACCTCATTACCTGCTTTCCCATATAACTTTCTCTCACAGCAATTTTTAATAATAAGTGATTTTCTCATAGTTTACCAAACGGACTGGGCTTCCCAAAATTTTTAAAAAATCACTTATCACCCCAAATAAGCAATGCCAAACTGGCACGAAGTCTGGACTGATGAATTCTGGTTCTATGTTTCCCTTTTCTACGTGATCTTTATGTTCTGTGTTTTTGCTGTTTATATTATCTATTATCATTGTGAGAACTAAAAAAATGAAGTAGTGGATAAAATATGATTTTGTTAATATGGCGGTTGTATAACTATATCTTCATATTTATAGAAAAAAAAAAGATAAATATGAAGTTATGAACAAAGAAAAAAATGAGAACTATAAAAAATAAAAAATAAAAAGTATCCCCATTTTGGCCCGGCCCGGCCAGTTGGGCTTAGCCCGATCCGGCTCGATGGGCTTTCTCAAGCTCAATTCATGGGCTGGGTCTAGGTTTTGAATTTTTTGAAAAAGTCCAATCCGACTTAGCCTGTTATTTTCTTTATTCTCCTTGAAACCGGGCTCAAGCCTATTAAATTTGCCCGGCCCGGCCCATTGGCGATGCCTCCATAATCCTCTGACGTGGCTCCTGATCTTTTGAAATTATATCGACTAGTATATGTACGGAAAGTTCAAAATAAATAATAATAGTGCTCTCGTCCTCTCTGGCCCATACTCTGTTTCATTTCATCGTGCACATTTCGTTACCTGAGCTGCAGAACACGTAAGTTGCTAGATTCAAAGTTTTCCTTTGTTGGGTTTCTTTTCATTTTGCTTGTTTTAATTGAACTTGAAATAATAAAAAAGTCTTAATTTTGGGCTGTTCTATGATTACATTGCTACTTACTTGCAATTGGGTTGGGTTTTTTTTTCTGATCAGATCTGCGTCTACTATAAACTCATTTATGGCACAGTTTTTGAATTTTTCTTTCTGTTTGTTTTCCCTTGTTGGAAATTGCTTATTTTCCTATCTTAATTTCTTGGGTGTTTTAATTTGGAAGCTAGTTTAGCGTAATTACTAATTATGGAATTCTATAAGTAGTTTTTTTTAATACAATTATTTATTATTTATTCTATCTTTTCAATTAATTTATTTACTGTGATTGTTTTGTGTGATAAGGTTGTGATCTGAGAAGAAGTATGGTGAAGGACACTACCTACTATGATGTACTGGGTGTCAATGTTGAGGCCTCCTATGCTGAAATAAAAAAAGCATACTATGTGAAGGTAATTAAAGCTTTTCACTTTCCCAATTTCTTCATATTTTGCTCTCACAGAAGCATTTTCAACCTTTTAACTAGACTAATGTTTTGGAGGTAATTGGAATTGGATTTCTGTTTCTTTCTTTCTTTCTTTTTTTCTCCACCAAGAGTTTCAAATGTTTGTAGTTGCTTTTGGAGTACTTATTGAATACCCAGCTGCCCTTCAAATTAGTATATTGTTTGGAGTTCATAGAACTTTTATAGGTCTCTGGCTTAACTATATATTTCATATATGTATGCATATATAATTCTTATTCCCTATCACATTATTTTCATCTCCAGAAACTATCGGCATTAACACGAGCCTAATGATACCAAGACTCTTAGAAAGTCAAAAGAGTTCATTCCACATCTAAAGCCTCAAAAGACTGTTTGTCCAAAGGTTTAAGCACATCACAGAATGGACCCTTAGGCAGCGTTGTTCTGTTTATTAGTTCTGCCCCCACATCATTATGTGCTGTGCTTTGCTATATATTTCCTTGATTTCCTTCTCATGTTATTAATTTTGGAATTTGTTGTTGTATTTGTGTACCAACATTTTATTTTATTTTTAGGATAGTGGCATCTACTCAGTTAAATTATGGGGTTTATGTTTTGTTTCTAGGCAAGGATTGTTCACCCAGATAAAAATCCTGGAGATCCAAAGGCTGCCGAAAATTTCCAAGTAAGCTAACTGAAAATCTAAGCTATTACATTTAGTTGTCTATAGACAAGCATAAGATCATCATGTGCATAACGATCACTTTACTACTTGTTCTTCTTTCTAAACTTATATACTCGATGCTTTCTTTCTTGGAAGGCTCACGATGCATCGTTGAAAAAGCAAAAGCCAAGACTTAGAGAAGTATATTGTAAATTGGATGCTAACTTGAAATAGGAAAGCATGCTTCTATTTGGGCTACATGCCCTCAATAAATTTGCACATTTCCTTTCCAAGCCAGTTGTATATTTGGCTGGTTGGGTTTATAGAAGAGTCATGTAAAAGTACAGAATAATACTTTCCTTGCCATCTAATGCTGCTTTCTTTATTTTTCACTCTTAAGTTTTCTTATCATGTTGGGGCTTATTTTCCTGCTTATTGTATGTGCATAAAGGCACTTGGCGAGGCTTATCAGGTTTTAAGTGATCCAGAGAAGCGTGAAGCATATGACAAGCATGGAAAGGCAGGCATACAACAGTAAGTTTTTACAAACATGGGGATGTAATAATGTTATGCCCTTTGGTAATTTCCTTGAAAGCGTAGTAATGCATTTCTAAAATATTTACCTCCAATTAGTCTCCGTGATGTGAGTTTTGCCTAACAGAAGTTTGGCAAAATTCCTAGATGATGTTTGTTTGCCCCTATTTGAAAACTTAACTTTTCCATAAGTTAGCCCAGCTTAATATCTACACCCAACTCTCTTAAAAAATATCTAATTATTTGTATGTACACTCAGCTACATTGCAGAATTACCCACACTAAGACCCAAATTGAGCTACCCTATTGAATATTGTAAGTAAACTCAAACAACTCCTGCACACCAGCACACACCCAAAGTGAAAAGCTGAACCTTAGACTACTTAATCACCAAAAGCATCTATAAAAGTTCTCCACCGAAATTGAAGCATCCATTCTATTCGGTTTTTCAATATTTTTTATTTGTGGTTAAAATTGAAAAAAGAATGGTCATTTGGACTTACATTGGGTGTTGGTAGGTTTAGGGCTTCAAAATTTGTTCAATTTTAACAATGATTTATAAAATAAATAAATATACTTGGAAAAATTTGAGATATGTCGCATGTGGTTCGGCCCTAGTTGGCCAAACCTCTGACTTGACATTCAGCTGTGGATTTCTGAATATATTTTAAAGTTTTGGTCCTGCACTGCCGAATATCCAACACATATTTGGTGCAACATGGCCAAATCTTTCTTGATGTGTTCAGCTCTGGTTTTCCAAACACGTAGAGAATCCAGTTTCTGTAATGCAAAAAATTTATACAAAAAATTATGTTCATTCCTCATTTGAAGAGTCCCAAACATCGATTTGAGCGTCCATTTGCCATTAAATCAATTGTTTTCACCAATATATTATGAAGAATGTGAAAGAAATGATTTTGAGTTGTGTTTAGGGTTTTTTGAGGATAGGAGATGAGTGTGGGTTGTAGGCACCTTATAAAGTCAGAGGTTGTTTTCTAATTCAATTGTGTCCTTTATGGTCACTTTAACACTTTTGAATGAAAATGCATGACAGCATCAGGCACTCTTTCTTTCTTTTTAGATAGAAATATTCTTTATTTCTGATTTGTATTAATTCTTTTATCTTAAAACCAACATGTTAGAAGATATTTGTGTCTGTAAATGTGTCTCTTCCTTTCCAGGGACTCCATGGTAGACCCTGCAGCTGTGTTTGGGATGCTTTTTGGGAGTGAATATTTTGAAGATTTTGTTGGTCAACTTGCTTTGGCTTCTTTGTCATCTGTTGAAATTGATGAAGCGACGCAGGATCCTGAAGTCCATAGGCAGAGAGTCCTAGAAAAAATGAGGGTATGCCTTTTACACTGGACCACTGGTGTTACAAAATGTTGATTTTTCGAATACGCTTAATTAAATACTCTCCTTATTATTATTTTTTTTAACAATTGTGCAGGCCTTGCAGAAGGAAAGGGAAGTAAAGCTCATAACTATTCTGAAAGATCGCCTTCAACCATTTGTTGATGGCCGTACAGATGAGTTTGTAAAATGGGCAAATTCAGAAGCACGGCGCCTCTCGACAGCTGGTAAACCCTTTTCTTTTTCTCTCTCCAAAAGGACTATTTTGTTGTTTCCCAGAAAGATTTTTAAAATCTGGAATTATGAGTTTCTGCCTGATCATCTGACTTAATAACTCGTTTCATTGTTAGCTAGTGATATTGCCTAAAAGGATAGATAAAGCTGCATTTAAATTCTAGTAACCAATTTCCTTAAGAAAATGAAAGCTTAATTCTTTCTTCTAACTAAAGTCACAAAGTGACCTGCTTTGTTCAGAAAATAAATAAATGAACTGGAGAAATATTGCTTCTTTCTCCAATTGGATTGGTTTTAATGTAGACTTTAAAACTCTTCAAATGCTAACTAAACAAAACTTTAATTTTGTGTCTTGCTTGCTACAATTTTGCGTTAACCCACAATTGATTCTTTTATTAGCTTTTGGCGAGGCTATGCTGCATACGATTGGTTATATTTACACGAGAAAAGCTGCAAGAGAAATTGCAAAAGACAAACGATACATGAAGGTACCATTTTTAGCAGAATGGGTGCGAGATAAAGGACACCAGATAAAGTCACAAGTATCAGCAGCTTCAGGTGCACTTTCTGCTATCAAGGAGTTATATTTGGTGAAACACAGGCTGCATGTCCTTCAATGTTGGAATTTTTTTTTATGGTCCTGGAAAACTCATGCTTATGTTAATTTGTATAGGTGCTGTAGCTCTAATTCAACTACAGGAAGATCTAAAGAAGTTAAACCAAGGTGAAAACGAGGAAGAGACCTTAATGAAAGCCATTGAAGATAAGAAGGATCAAGTGCTTAATTCCCTATGGCAGATTAATGTGGTTGATATTGAGTCAACCCTGTCACGTGTCTGCCAAGCAGTGAGTTCCAGTATTTCCTTTGTTAACCTTAACAAATAATAGTTCTTCCTGCAACTGTGCGGTATTAGGTTGAATATTTTGAGTTATTTTCTTAGGTTATGGTGTTCACCTGGTCTTATGCAGGAGTGTGACACATGATTAACTGATTTGGACTGTATTCCCCTACACATTTTTTATGGGTTTTCAGAACCCAAAGGGACAGAAAAGTTGGTAGTTGAATTTGATCTCTTACACTTAGTGTTTAGCAAAGTCATTAAAATTTCTTGATGATTGTTAAGATTGAGTACATTGCTTCAAATTTGACCTCATTTCTCTTTTACTGGGTAGTAAAGGTGGTGCCAGTAGACTTAATTGCTAACTGTGGAACCTCATGTGGCATCTAGGAGCTAATCAAATATCATTGATGTGCTCATTTTAAGTTTTGTACTAATGCCTAACTCTCCGTTAAATTAGACCTGCAAAAGTACCATCTGCCATGGTAAACGTGCTCCCTTTTCTGATAAATATCTGCCTGTGGTCTGTGGACAGTAAATGGCAAATGTTCTTGCATGCCAGGCTTCAATTAAAACAGACAAAATCCAGTGGAAAAATAAATCAATTTAGGGAGTGATCAGAAAGAATATAGGTAGATTGAATTGAAGATAACCTCTAATCGCATTTGAAAAAGGATTCAACAACTGTGTTCTTTTTCAGGTACTTAAAGACCCCACTGTGTCCAGGGATGTTCTGAGGGGGCGGGCTAAAGCACTGAAAAAGTTAGGAACAGTCTTCCAAGTAAGCTTTTATTTTCCTTTGAATTCTAGCAATATATCATCCAGGACCTAAACTTCTGAATTATTTTTTGGGGCCTGATCTAAACCTTGGAAATGAGTCATTTTTATTTGCATATATCGTTACATTTTCATCTAACCAACCTCAAATTTCCATTATTTTTCAGGGTGCAAAGGCTGGTTACAGTAGAGAGAATAGTCTCCGCCATGAAAATGACACCAAGATAGATTCTGCGTCATCATCGTAATTGCATAATATGAACAGAGTAATTCCATCTTCGTGGTGATGTATGTGGGCATATCGAAGGTGATAGGTTGTCATAATAGCATCATAGCCATCTGCTGAATTTGGAGGAATATGTTTGCGCTTGATTGGATTTGTTTAGTATGCACCCTTGACTTGCTTCAACCTTGGCTTGTTTCTGTTGTAATCCAATATGCAAAATCGTATTTAATCGTATTCCTTTTGTATGTATATGAATGAGCTACAGAAATTGCCAGTAGTATTTTTAAGGCTACCAATCTTTCTTACTGAGATACATAATGATTGAGTGGTCATCTGGCCAAAAAATGCTGATTCAGAATCTGACTTAAAATCCTGTGAATGTTAGAAACATTTCTATTAATGAACTTGCAAAGATGGTGGTAATCACTGAATATGTAGTCAAATTGCTTTCTCTCTCTCTCTCTCTCTCAGTGAATATTTGGGCTCAGTCATATTTCTTTCACCAAAAGCATAGGCTGCTGGTGTTGGAAGAACCCAAGGTCTTTGGGCCTACTGACATCCCTTTCCCCAAAAGCATAGGCTGGGGTGAGATCTTGCTTGGATGTTTGAGTAGCTTACAAACAAGGAAGAGAAAATGCAAAAATAGTCAGATGTTTGGGTTAAAGCCATAAGTGGTGGGAGAGGGTGAAGAAAAATGTTAGGGTCAAAAGTTGGATTATTTCCAATATAACCTTCAGAATAAGCTTACAGGGGTACTGACTATATATTGTATAAAGTTAGTGCCAATCCCAACTAGGAGGTTCAGGAGATATTTTACGCGGTTAATTTTCATATTCTGTGCACATTTGTCATTCCACTCTGTTATTCTTCACTCTAACGGGCACAAATCCAGTGCATGTCCTTTTCTTTAATGAAAAAGAAGATATATTCAGGACCAAGGTTGTAGCCACATCCTAGGATAGCCTACCAAGACATGCCATTCTATGGAACTGAAAAAATCTTATCCTATGCAGGACAGAAAAGCTGACAGAGAGAAATTTACAAGAATGCATTTCATATTTGCAATTGCATATGCTACTACTTTACCAAAAAACCAATAATTATTATATTTACACTAATTGCAAGTAGTTGTTAAAGTGGGTAATGGTATGTATATCTCTCTCTCTCTCTTGAGGGAAACTTAAGAACATGCCTGCATTGGCCAT
Source organism: Prunus padus (assembly GCA_024362665.1). Classification (NCBI taxonomy): domain Eukaryota; kingdom Viridiplantae; phylum Streptophyta; class Magnoliopsida; order Rosales; family Rosaceae; genus Prunus; species Prunus padus. The sequence continues at coordinate 21,284,392 of JANFAM010000019.1, read as the reverse complement.
ACTATACCTTCCAAGTGTGGTAGAGGAACTTGTTTTGATTGATGGGAAACATCACAAATATCCCAAACAAGCTTTCCACTAAAATTCCACAAATTAGTGCACAACATCCCAAATTTCCACTACCATATGCTTGCTAACCATGCCTAAGATCAGATCAGACTAATCATCAAATGATATATATCTTCTCAATTGACAGGATGTTAGAGAAGGAATAGATTGGCCAAATTATTGGAGGCAAAGGTAGGGATGGTTTGCCTAAGTTAGGGGCTGCCATAACACCACTCTCTTTTTTTATATATAAAAGAAATTAAAAGAAAGATGGGTATTTTAAATATCACTGTGCAAGCTTCTCTTTATTCTCCACCAATGTCCTTTCAGTGGTATTTGGTGTGTTGCCTTTGTCTTTATACATAATTGAAACCACTAGTCATCCATCAAAGCTATTTTTACACCTAATATATCTTTTCAATTTGAGCACAGCCACAGGATAAACAATTAACTAATCACCAAAACCCATCAGCTTTCTGAAGTTTCCAATTCAGTCCTTCTGGGTTTTCTGATAACTGAAGTCAACAAGTATTGACCAAGCTCAAAAATCTAAAGGGTCAATCATGGTGTCCCAAATTTAAAGTGGAAATTTTGCAACCAAGTTTCTGTTATATAAGACAATCAAGGGGTATTGTGGTAATTTCCACTGAGGGTCATTCATTCTAAGTACTATTCTTGTTAATTAAGTATATCAGGCCACTAACTCCTTAGACTTAGTGCCCCAACAGGAGGAAAGTGGTCTATGTCAACTTTTCATTACAATTCAAAACTTAAAAGCATAAAGCTTTGATTTATTTATAATTAAATGTGAATTTCTCTAAGTAAATTATAATGTTCCTTGCATTAAGATAGATATATAGGAAGCATATATCATTTGGTCCACTAATTCTCTGATCTTGGAAGAGAAAAAAGAGGTCACAGACAACAAAGTTGCTCAACATGGGTTTCATGTTCTTCAACAAGTTCAGCATCCTCTTTCTTCTGATTTCAGCTTCATTTTTATCAGCCTCTTTTGCAGCAGGTTTGGTCTTTCTAAGTCTTCCACTGCTGCAGCCTTTGGTTTTAATTAGTCATATAACTACATACATTGTCAGAGCTGTTACTAAAGAATTGGAGATGTACATATAAACATATTTATGTATGTATGTATGCATGCATGCATGCATGCATGCACATATATGTGCATATATTGTAGCATCGATTCGTCACAGTATGTTGTTGCTGCTGCTGCTATGCTTTTGATTCTTCAAGGATTGTGCAACAGGAGATTAACTATTAACCATATGCTGATGTGCTTAATATTAAATTATGCAAGAGAAAAAGCAGAATTTCACCTTTACGAATATGCATGATATGAACTGCATTTACAGGTCGAAGTTCCAAGTTTGTCAATAAGTTGGCCAAAGAAGTGGATGCAATTCCAGAGGTTTGTATTTAACAAGGCTTCAGAAATTCTTTGGTTTATGATCTCCTCCTCCTCCCCCTTCTTCTCGAAAATCAAAGCATCTTCAAATTAGTAAGCTTTTTTGGTAAAAAATTTCAGTCAACATCTCACCATTCAATAAAAATTCCCATGTTCACAGTAAAAAAGGCCAAGTTTAATTAGTATTAGTTGTAGTTTAGACAAAATTTTAGTTTCGCAACTGACTCATAATTTGATTTTTTTCGCGGTAGGAAATGTTAGGGAAGCCATTGAACCACAAGGAAGCTGCCATAATCCATGAAAGGCTGCTGAAAGCTAACTCCAAAGACTATGGAAGATATGATCCAGCACCTGCTCTTGTCAAGCCTCCTTTCAAGCTCATCCCCAACTGATCATCTGATGGTTTAGCCATCAAAAACCGCCGTCGGAGTAGAGCGTCTTTATATTAATTAAATAAATGAAGTAGCTTATGTGTATCCACTACTATAAAGTGTTAAAGAAATGTTCTAGTGTAATTATGTGAGATATATATATAGACATATATACTGTGTTTTTTGAAGTGTAATGTTGTTTGTTATCTTAAATATATTTGCTTCTTTAGAAGAATGATGTCTTTATGCAGTGCATGAACTGAATTATGTCCAATCAATATATCAGCTCTTTTGTTTTGAAAATTAAATTTTTAAAAAAGTAGGAGGAGAACTCATGGGATTTCATTTGCTCTACTCTTTTGATTGACATTGAATTGAAATGCCTTGTGATCAAGTTTCCATACGGTGGCTTTTACCAATTTATCAATTCTTATATATCTTTGGATAAATTTGTGAGTACAAGCGATAGTCTAAATTAGAGGAGAGAAGGATTTCTCACACACATACACAACTATAATGCTATGGGGATTCGAATCTGAGACCTTTGGTCTGCAAGTTAAGACCATTTTCCACTAAACTAGACCATGTTGGCGAAATTCTCTAGTTTAAAAAAATGAAGAACAGCTTGATGGTTTGATGGTTGGAAGAAGCTTTATCCCCTCTTGTATATGTGATTGTGATTATGGTTGGTAAAAAGACGGTTAGACCATTCAAACCAACGAAAGTATGCAAATGCGTTCAGTTTGGTTCGATTTTTACACACACACAAAAGGTGTAATTTCTGAACAAACTGAAACTGCCATGTTACAGTTTTTGGTGGCCAATTTGGTCTCTTTGGAAATTGCCTAATAACCGATCAAATCAAATCAAACCAACCGAATAATTTATAAAAATTGGCTTGGTTTGGTTTGGTTAGGCTAATGATTCGAGGCCTAAAGCGAACCAATTAGGGACGGATCTAGGAATTCAAACTGGCATGGGCTGGATTTACCTTACAGTACAACTCGACGGCACGACTGAATTTAATTAATAACAAAAAATAATACACCTAGTCAGGCAGGAACATAATGAACCGTACCCCTCAAAATGGATATAGTACATAAGATAGAAACTAGTAAACAAATGCAATGCAAATACAAATACAAAATAAAACTATTTAAGTTGCACCCTCCGAGACTTCAAAGAGTTAAAATCACTAATTAGTGATTCATTATCGATACTATCAACAAATTCTTTTTTAATGTGAAGTATCATACAATCAGCAAGAAATTCATCCACCAGTCGCACCCGCACAGTAAAAAAAGAGAAGGTTTTGGCTTCTTAACTTGTTGTGATGTGCTCTCTTGCAATAGAAAATGTAATCTTATTCAAACAAACAGAGTTCCAATTTAATTAAATGCCAAAAATGGAATAAATTCCCTAACACATGATATGAGGTTTAAAATCCCCAAATTCAAAATCCCTTACTCCTAATTTCAAGAAAAAATATACAGAATTTTAACAAAATTTCTAGTTTTGGATTAAGAAAATTACCTCAACAAACAAAAAAGAGAAGGTTTTGGCTTCTTAACTTCTTGTGATGTGCTCTCTTGCTGCAACTCACTCGCACAGTCGCACCCTTCAATTTGCTTCTGTCTAGGAAGGAAACCTTGCTCTGCTTTTTCTCTCAGTCAATTACAAGGTTTGACTATAAGGCTTGACGCGTGGGCTCTGCTTTCAACTTTTGGATGGGCAATGTTTTTTTTTCTTTTAATAATACTACATGTAGTACATTGTATTACCAATATAAAAAAAAACATTAGTATGGGATGTAGCCTAGAAAGCCCACAAACATGGATTCGTGCCTGGAACCAATGCAGGCCGGATATTTCATTGGTTTCAAATTTTTCATTAGTTTCAATTTCGAGCAATTCAAGGACAATTCCCAATTTTTTGTCAAATTACTCTAATATGGAGGGGCATTTCGGTCCAACTTACAGCCCATTCACAACCACCCCCACAAAAACTTACCGAACCACCTTCTCTCATCCCTCCTCCCCTCCCCACCCAACCTCCTCCTCCTCCTCCTCCTAACTCAACCCACTCCTCATCCTATAGCCACGACCCAACCACCCCCACAATCACCTTATCCCCTCTCTCCACAACCACCTTTTTCCCTCACTATCTCACTATCTCACTATCTCATCAAACTCCAAAACTAATCATATGCATTGCCTAAACCTCTCATCATGAACCCAAGATAAAAGTACGGGCTTAGACTTGAAAGCATAAGAAAGGGGTTGCTTGGGTGGCTAGGGAGTAGTTGTGGAGGGGATGCAAGATTGGACCAAAATGCCCCTCTATATTAGAGTGATTTGACAAAAAAATTGGGAATTGTCTTTGAATTGCTCGGAATTGAAACTAAAGGGACAAAATTGATCAAATTGAAACTACGGGACCAAAGTGATAAAAGTGGCAAACTACAGGGACCAAAAATGACTTTTTGCCATTTTTTTAAAGAGTGGGCTGGACATATGTAGTAGTGTAGGTATATTTTTTTTACAAAAATTTGGGCCAGGCATGAGCCCAGCCTACCCTAGGCATAGAAAGGCCTCTGATTTTTGATCACCACTTTAACCCAAGGTGTATCATCACCACCCTTCTTAACACTTGACACTTGTCCACATGCATAACCATAGTTCCATAAATACAAAGTAAAAAGTTAACTATGGTTATACCTATAGACACATGTCAAGTATTAAGAAGGATGGTGAGGATACACCTTGAGTTAAAGTGATGAGCAAAAATATCTCATGTTTTCTTCCCCACTCACGAATCTCAAAATTCCGTTCACTCCTTTTTCTTTGTAAGTTCCAATGCTGACCTCATTTGACCAAAAAGCACTCAAGTGTTCTCATCAAAGTCGGCCTTGGAACTACCAATCGCCGATGTCACCATGATACTCGGCAAGCAAGCTGCTCGATTAGCACCTTAGATCGCATCATCAATTTGCTCTCGGTATGGCCCAAATTCCCCACTTGGGCCTTGATTTGCCATAGACTAGGATCTATCTCTTTTGTAAGTGCAAGAATTCTATAGTGATAGTCTTATATATGACCCTTAGGTGAGGTCCTATATCTTAACCGTTGGATCAAACAAACCAATTTTATCCAACGATTAAGAAATAGGACCTCACCTAAGAGCCATACATAAAGTCCTCACTATAGAATGACTCTAGTAAGTGAGTCATCTTCATAAAAATAAAAATAAAACTTTACAACACCTATTTTAATTTAAAACTAAGTTAAACCCCTAATTGGCTTTAAATAAAAGCCCACTATTTTATCCAAAAATTGGGCCTACTTAGGGTCGGAAAAAACTGGGTCCAAACACTGGTCCAGTCTGATTTTGGGAAAAGATTGTAATTCTTCACTATATCTTTCTAGATTACATTTTTGCTGCATGTTTTGTTGAGCATGCTTGCAGTAGATTGTCGCTAGTGCAAGCAAATCCTTGAACTTCTGCATCCTTTTTGGAACATGACCAACAAAAGTCCATCCAATTCCAGGTCTTCAAATCACTTGCAGGGAGGAGCCACAATTAGACCTTTTCAAATGGTCTCAGTACATAGTAATGTTGGCCCCTCCATCATGTACGTGTTGATTGGGGAATTAATTGCATCTTGGTTTATTTGTTTAATGGTACGCTATGATGGGTTATATGTCTTTATTGACTCGGTCGTCTTTTGGTTCCTCCTTTTATTTTTTCGTAACATAAATTATCGCTTGTATTAAAAAAACATCATTAAAAATATTGACAAAAAAAGTAAAAACACCGGAAAATTAATTACTCTCTCACCTGCAAAATATTGACATAATTGTCAGAGTCAAAATCGTGGGTTGCCTACATTTCCAAACCAAGGCAGCGACTTTTCCTCTAGCCTTTCCATTGGTTGATGTGGATGTTGTTAAATTATTATGATTAAATTAAAAATTAATTGCACGTTTCCAAGTCTTAACCACACACGCTTCCACTTGACAAACTCACTATCTGCACTTTAAAGTGGCCACCTCAGTACAAGGCCAAAAGACAAATCTACCCTCCCTTCTACTTCAGGAGCCAATCCTGGTTCGAGCACAGCTGTGCGGACAATTGTGGTAGAAAAATAACCTTTGACAATTATTAACAACATCCAACCTCTTTTTTTTTGGGTAAAGAACAACATCCAACTTTGACTCTTCACAGAAAAGCAAAACAAAAAGAAACAATGATAAGGCCAACCGCAGCAACAAACTCATTATTTAATTAAGCATATATATATATATATAATTAATTAATATTATAATATACTTTTTTCGAATTTACGTGTCCAAATTGGTCAAGTTGTTTACACTTGCACCGTCCAACTCTCGCCAGCTAATTAAGTGTTCGACTTACTAAAACCCTACCTTATAGTGATGTCGACAAAAACCAAACAGGTGATGCAGTGGTTAAATTGTAGCACAACCAGAATTTAAACAAAATTTAAAATTAGAAAGAACCACCTATGTTAAATTCTTGATGTTCACGATTGAAGAAATTAGAGAAAGTTGCATAAATATTATTTGCATTTTTAGGTATGTGCGACATTACCACCTGAACTTTTATTTTTTATTTTTAACCACCTGAACTTTGTGAAGTGTTGCAATTCACCACTTACGTCTAACTCTGTTAAAATTTTCGTTAAATCATTATAACTAAAAATAATTATAAAAAGTAAAAACAAAGAGAAAGTTAACCAAATTATCAAGAATTTAATTTGAAACTCATCACCAATTAAGATTGTTCTTGATCACCAATTAAGATTGTTCTTGGTCGTATCAAACTGTACAACCCCCAGAATTGGTCATTGATTATGTCTCAATGTCACTATTTTGGGCCCTTGATATTATGAAGTAGCCTATTTCAAATCCCTCAATATTAAGCCATGATATTATTATAATATGAATAGCATAACTTGGTAATAATGCATGCGGTGAGTTTGCCCTTCAATTTCAACACTCCACCCCAACAGATGATAGGAGACAAGGGTGAGCCAAACCCGCCCTTTGTTTTACCTTTTTTTTTTCTGGTTCAATGTCTAACCAAAATAACATCATCTGATTCTACATGACGTTTTCCATCTCTCTAACAAAATCCAGCGATTCTATTGTTAGTAGTATGTTCTTTCTCCCTTTTTCATATTCTTCCATGAATAGCTACAATTCCAACATAACTGCAAAATGGGTGAGAGAGTGGTTGCATAAAGGGTTCTAAGTGGTGGGATAGAAGAAAAAGGAACCCCTAAACCCTCTCGCTTCCGCCTCTGCCCCTCCTGGATCTTGGACCCAGAGGTGAGGGGGTGGGGGCTGCTGGGTTTTGGTGTTAGGGGAGGTGGTTCTGGATTTTTAATTTTTTTAAATATATATTTTGATTTTGAATTCATTTAAAAAATAAAAGAGTTTTTTTTTATTAATTTTGTGTCCACATGGAAGTCCATGTCATTAAAAAATGAGTTTTACCTTTGCCACGTAAGGAGTTAATAGATTCTCTAACAGTTTAGGTAACGGAGGAGGTAATTTGTAGGTTTTCCAAGAGTTTGAGTATGTACTGGTAAATGTCCCCAAAGGTGGGTATAAACTTAAAAATGACTCTATAGTTTGGGGGGTTTCAGGTAGTTTTTCCTTTTTTAAATAATAATTGGTCATTTATTGAGTTTTATTTTTTTAGTTTTAGAGTAAATAATTGAGTTTTTTTAATAATACTTAAGCATAATATAGTATTAATATAGGATAGTTTTTTTTAAGTAACGTAAATATGTAGATATAGAGGTTTACAAAAATTGGAGGCCCTAGGCGACCGCCTTGCCCACCTATGCTCGGAGCCTCCCCTAGCGGTATAATAATGTAGTTTATCCACTATTGCTCAAAAAATATAAAAAAAAATATGTCATACAAAATATAACAAATAATAATTTAATAATGAACTAGAACGGATAAGGTGTAATGTTTGCAATGACAATGCAAAGAAGATTTCACATGCATAAATGATAGGGAGTCTCGATCAAATTACTCGAATTTTAATCCTTACGTCTAAGCAACTACACTACTTAGATAAAATTTTATGAATACTAAGATGATCATAATTGACTTTAGAAAAAAAACAAGATTATGCTATTACTTAACTCATCGCTCATGACATTGCAACATTTTAAATATTGACATTTTACTTGAAAATTGCTCAAGTGAAAAAGGATGTTAATAACATTCGTGTCTTGTGAAAATTGCCCAAGGGGTCGGAAGCCTCCATCCCTCTCCTTACCCTCCCAGATATTCCCCTCCCATCTCCAACTCTACTCCTTGCTCATCCCCTATAGCCCCTCAATCTTGGCTGAGTTTGGTGGGCTGCTTGCTTGGCTGTCTTGGTGATGATGTTGTGATGGGGTTGTTGTGGTGGATGTGCGAATATGTTCGTCTCCGTCCTCCATTGGTTTGGTGCGGTCCTGATTTGAACGGTGGTGGTGGTGGGGCATTATGTTTTGCTTGTTTTTTTAGTTGTAATAAGTGGAATAATTTGTTAGTTGGTCTCTCTTCGAGTAGTTATTGTTTAGGTTTTATGTTGGTTTTCTAGGTCTCTTTTTGGGAGAGTTTTGTTTCGTTCTTTATGTTGGTGTGTGTTCTGTTTATCTAAGTGGTATCTTTGGGCGTTTTTTGACTTTTCGTGAAAAAGTAGTTAGAGTTAAGCCATGTGTACATTGGTTTACTGTTAGATTTGAGCCCTTATGGATGTGATTGGGGAAGTACCATAACTGTGATTATCTTTTATACTTCATTGAAAGGGGGTGTACAGTAGTTGTGATTTTCTTTGTTTTGGGTCTGAGAATGAGTTCAAGTTATTGGTTGCCTGTGTGACTCAAGGATTAAAATATCGGCCGTGCAGATAATATCGGGCCTCCGATTTACAGATATTTCGAGGGATATATCGTTATCGTTTTAGGTATCGGAAAAAAATCAACAAAAACGACAGATATAGGCATTGAAACACATAATTTTGGAGTAAAACTTTCATAAATGTTATGTACATTATCAGTGAATGTATTGAACAAATAAAACTCAATATTTACTAAGAATAAGATATACATATGATGAAATATAAATGGTATGTAATACGCGTTAATGAAAAGTTTGAAAATAAAATGTTGATTAGAATGAATAAACCATGCATAAATCCATAGTTTGTTGAAACATTGGATTACAATTTAGATAAGTGTCCATTTACATAAATGAAGAGCTCCTATGAGGTTCAAACAATGAGGAACAACCATCTAGATTCATACAATAGTCATACCAAGTCATGTAACCCGTGCAGTGTATAAGCCATGTTTGAACACGGTGCACATATGTCTCTCTTGAGCTCCCTACTGTCCTCTCATATATGAGGTAGTTAGGATTGACCCAACTAGTAGGTCCATAATCTGTTTCATCATCTTGAGCTGCATAACTAGTTCCACTATAATCAGACAAGACATAACCATAGCAATCATAAGATTCATTTGAGTTAGTACTAGGTCTAGTTCCTATGCTCCTAAATTTTCTGGGCAAGGATTAGAGATTTTTGGGTTTCAATTTGCATCAATTGCCTTCAAAACTAAAGACTAATTTATGGGTTATTTGTTTATCGGGAAATATCGGTAAATATCGAGGATATCGGAGGTTATCGGAAATATATCGCCGATAAGGGGAAAGAAATAGGCTTACCCCCCTCTATCTGTATCGACACCTAAAAAAATAGATATATCGGCCGATATTTTCATCCTTGGTGTGACTATTGTAATTGAGCCTTTTGACTTTTATCAATGATATTTCTATCGTTTAGAAAAAAGAAGATGTTTTTCATATATACGATATTCTACTTTAATATAATCTAATCTAAACTACGAGGATGAGAATTTAAACTTAGGTGCAAAGTGGACAATACATCCACTCTAACCAACTTGACTGCAAAGAAAAATGATGTTAATAACGAAAATTCGATTAAACATGCAAATTGTGAAACCTTCTGACCAAATTGGCCTTGTATTATCACTTTTTAGTTATGGGAATTAAATATTGCCAATTAGGAAATGGAATCTAACTTATGTGTAAAGTAATAATTAGGAAGGAATCTAACTTATATTTTGTCTCCTTTCTATTCTTTTGTTTATTTAATCCAAAAAAGAGCAATTTCATTAATAAATAAAACACAACTTACGTGCAACCAAAATAACAGCGAGAGGAGTCTATTCTTTTGTTAAAGGTGCTTCCTAGGATTTTAGGAGTGGGAGAAGCATACTTTTGTTTTTATTTTATTTTGTAAGTAGCTTGTAGTTGAAGTGGTTTAGAGCATTTACTCGGTGTTAGATTCGATTTTCCTCTTTTTCAATATTTCTTGTATAAAAAGAAAAAATTTAATCGGTTATTTACCATTTTAGCCTTATTTAATAAGTTTTTTTTTTATAGTTTTTTTTTGGTGAACTTTAAGAATTTTAGTTTAATAAAGACATTTGTTGTGGTTTTTAAAAAATCTAACCAATTGCTTTATATATAAGTTATTAATTGAACATTTCTGTAATTTACTTCTACAAATGACAATGATTTGACCATGTTATAATCCTACTTTTAATAGTAGGATTTACTTTACAATTGAAGATGGCCGAATGATTTTTATTTTATTCTAATTAATTGAGAGAAAAAGGAAATTTTTTTGAGAAAATTGTTATTTTCAAACCGGATCAAATCGGACCGTGCCCACCCTTATTTAGACGGATAATTTGTTTTCCAATGTTGAAATTAATTATGTGGATACTTTGCTGGAACGTGAAAAGCACGGAATGCGTACTGCACACTCCGCGTACTGCATAAGACACCGCCCGCCAACCAAAATCTTCCAATTAACTTAAAAACCTTTCGTTAACACAAAAACTCCAAAGTACAACACTTGTCTGCACAATTATCAGCCACTGTTTACTGCAGTGTCAGTGCAGTACAACTCCATAAACCACGCTTTTATTATTCTAAATCTCACAAAAGAAATTATAATCTTCTTTTTTTTAAAAATAAATATTTAATTCCACGCATTGCGTCACCAAACGCCGTCAGAACAACACAGGGCGCGTACCTGAACAGCCACCAACGGCGTTACCAAAACTGCCTAAAACGACCTCGCTTCCACCCCTCTTTCTCTTCTTATGCAACGAACAACAAACAGCAGCCTCTCTCTCTTCCCTCTCTCTACAATTTTCTCTCTCTACAAGGCTCGCTTTCTCTCTCTCCAGCCTCGTCTCTGTGTGAGTAACTCATTATGCACAGGCTTGCGTTTTGTTTTGTGTGTTTGTGATGACCTTCGCATATCAAAAATGAATTTTGATTATTGTTATTATTTTGTTATTGAATTTCATAGTCTAGGGATTAATTTGTTGGTTTTTTTTTTCTCGAAAATTTGCCGTTTGACTATGAATTCGATATTTCGTGCTTAAACTTCGGATCTCTCTGACTTGTGGAGTGCCGCAATATTTACTATTTTAGGGCATTTTCTGATTTTTTAAATAAAATTTTTGGATTTTGGACTCAATCTTGAGTTTCCTGAAGAGTAGCAGATTGAATCGATACCTGGGCCTCTTTATATTTCCCACACAGTTTTACTGTTTTGCTCTTGGTGTTGTCGGTGTTTTCATTTTTTGTGATGGTTGGTACCAAACCAACAGTGTGCTGAGAAAAAATACGAAGTGAAGAAAACTTTGAGAATTTATATTTTTCAATTTTTGAAGCTCCACTGAACTACAAAGGTTTATTGGACTGAATATATATTAAATTCAAGTGTTTTTTGGCCCATTTTCTTTCACTGTGTATCCAACTGGGAAAGGGAAGAGCTGTGAGATTCATGAAGTGTTTTCAATTGGGTAACCTTCGTTTTCATTTGTTGTGTTTTCCATATGGAAGTGGTCCTCAGTCTGAATTCTCATCGAGATGTTTTCCTTTGGGTTCTTTTTCCTTTCATGATATTGTTTATTGTTGTACAGAACTAGGGTCTATTGAAATCCATCACTTCATTTTCTTTCCTCTTAAGTTATGCATATTTATTGTACTATGGATCATCTTCTTGACGGTTTGTTTCTTTTACTGTAGTTGCAGAAGAACAGCTGGTTATGGGATTAAGCCAGCTGTATTTGTCAGTTGACTTTTAAGTTTGAGAATGCAAGTTTAAGGGGTTACAATTGCAAGTTTGAATTGTTGTGTATTTTGAGGATGGGGTCTGCTTGTTGTGTTGCTGCTAGAGACAAGACTATAACAAACAGAGCAAACAGTGAAGTTCTGCATCGCAATATTCGGAATTCTCCAACATGGAGCTTTCGATGGGATAACCGAGTGGGGGTAGCAGGTGAAGAGACTTCTGTGAGTTGGTTTTCTGATGGAATTAGCAGAAACGATGGTTCTGAAGTTAAATTTGAGTCAGCATGTGTATCAGAGGAGGGAAGTCCATTGGTACATTTTCGAAGACATAGAGGGCAAAAGTCCTCAATTTCTGAGGGAACTGCTGGCCATGTGAGGACTCCTGCTTCAGGTAATTCTTCTGGCGGTCTTTTATTTGATTCATAATTCTATAGTTTGTAGTATAAGTTTTGGTGAATTTTGGTGCAATCTTGATCCTTAGGTTCCTTGCAGTTTCTAGTCAATATCCCATAAGTGTGATTTGGAATTGAAAGGCAGCAAAAACTGATGTTACAGCCGCCATGTCTCTGCATGTTTTCTTTAATAAAATTTATCTCGTACTCTTGAGGTTTCCTGTAGTTTTTATAGTATAAACATGGAGTGGAACAGAGAAAATGTATTTTACACACTGTATTTAAAATTCAGTGTCTTATTAGTGTAGCCTGTGCATAACCCCAATTTCATCCACCTTACATTATATTTGTTCCTGCAAATTGTTCCTGCTTTTTGGATCTACCATCCAACTTGATGATGTTTTTGCTTGCATGTAAACCAAAGGACATTGCCAGCATAGTTGCTTTTTAGATACAAGCTCAGTATTAACATGAAAGGTCCTACTTTGAGCCAATGTTGACCTTGGTGGGCCATCTGTTACCAAATGTGCACTGATATGAAGGAGAATAGTACTTTGGAAGAAGCACGAATGAAATGGATTATAATTTTATGTGAATCCTGGTGAAGATGGTTTAAAGAAAAAGCCCCGTATGTAAACATAGTTGGAAGAAAAGGATCAGTTTATTCCTATTTTGAGATGATCGGATTCAAGGGATCATGTGATTTATTGAAGCCATGCGGAATAGAAGATAACGGCTGAAAATGTGAAATATAGGTGAATGGAAATGCTTATGAATGGGGCGGTTGCAAACTTTGCAATCAGCATCAAAGGTTAGACTACCTTTTATCAATTAGATTGGAAAGACGAAGGACACAGTTGGTTATTTCCTGAATAGATCCCCGGACAATAGGATGCGTGTACTTCTCCCACTATTTCTTTGATATCTCTTTACATGGGTAGGTGGGAAAGTTTTTGCGGGTGTGGTCATGTGGGTAAAGAGCGCAGGTTCTGGTTATGTGATTTTGTTCACATTGAGAAGATTTTATGATTACAGTTTACACAGTTTTACATTCTTTAGGTGTTCATATTTTTCCAGCTAATGGCCTTTGGGCCTAGCAGCACCTCCTCCCCCTTTAAAAATAAGGGCGAAGGATGGGTTTCAGGGTTCAATTGCTGCTTGTGTTGTGTTCCTGTCCTTTTTCAAAATACATTTTCAACTTTTCCTGATGCGTGATTGTAATTCTAATGCTAACCTTCTTTTACTTATAAGTTTTGAAGCTAAAATTTTATCCAGTTTATAACTACAATGTTGATAACTATGTAGGGAGTATCAAAACTGCCTCTTACCTCTTTTTTCTTTGTTTCCATGCCAATGGAATAAACTTTTCCTTTATTGGTTGTTTTGATTTTCTTGTACTGGCCTGCAAGTAGAATAGGTGAGTTGAGTTTTTTGATGCCTATTGCTTTGTCTCAAGGCAAGCTTGTTGCCCCTGTGGTTCATTACATAATTTAATTCAATAATTTGTTAAATCAATAAAGATGGTTCAATCAATAAGAGTTACATTAAATATGATAGCTTTTTGTAAAATCATCATTTTATTTCTTGGAAAATATGACTTATATGGAATCACTGAACCTATTTTGTGAACCTTTTTGGCTGGTTAAATTCTCTTGCAATTGTGCTTGAAAGCTTAAAAGGGCTAACACATCACACACCCACATGCACCTTAGTTGTCTGTGTGATGGAAAAGAAATAGAAGACCTTGTACCTCCTGCTTAAGACAGTATTTTCTTTTTCAGTTTTCCAAATGATTTAGTATAAAACTAAAATAAGATAGCTGGTTATCTGTTAAATAAATGGCCTCCTTAAGATTTTTCTTTTATTTGATTTTTCCCTTTTATGTTTTACTTGTTTATAACATTTTTGTCCAATATATTTCTATGTGTCTATGCCAGATCGATCTATTTCAAGAAATATTTCCATGGATGCAAGTCTAGAACAGGTAGATCATATGCGGCTACATGCACTTTTTGCTATCATTTAAGCACAATTAACTCACAGCATTCCACAAATAACATTTTTCTCCTTATTGTTGGAATGTTGTATTGTAGACAAAGGAGTCAACAGAATCCCCTACAGTTTCATATCCGTCCCCGACAAAGTTATCAGTTTCGTTGCCTTCTACTTCATCTTTGTCTGCATCCCCATTGTCATCCCAGTGTCATCTGCCTCCTGCTAGCTCAACACCATTGAGGTGGCCCCGCTGTTCTCCAGGACATCAGCTATTAAGGCAAGTATCTGATGGCCGAGTCCCAGGAAACAAGTCACCAAACAGCTGCTCAATTTCTGAAGATAGGGCAAGGCTCCCCTCATGGAGCAATGAATCTACCAGAGGCTCCCGTGGTGGGTCTTCAGATAGTTGGTCTATGCATGCATTTTCTGAGCTCATGGCCACATCTAATAGAGAAAGGTGGTCTTTTGATAGTGAGTCCTTTGGCTTTAATCGTGAGAAGATAACTAGATCCAGTAGCAAAATTTCAGCTTCACCCCCTGTTGATTTGCAGACGTGTGGGGTTTGCTCTAAGCTTTTGACTGAGAAATCTTCATGGAGCGGCCAAAAGATTATTGCAAACAATGAGCTTTCTGTGGTTGCAGTGCTAATTTGTGGGCATGTTTATCATGCCGAATGTTTGGAGAATATGACTCCTGAAATTAACAAGTATGACCCAGCCTGCCCGCTTTGTACTTTTGGGGAGAAACAGATCCACAAGTTGTCTGAAAAAGCATTGAAAGCTGAAATGGACTTGAAGGCTAGAAACAAGAGATCAAGAAACCGGGTGTTAGACCTTGATAGTGATTCTGTTGTGTTTGATCGCTTGAAGAGCAGTGGACATCAAGGAAAGGGCCCTAAGATGGGATCGAGTTCCAGCATGAGAAGCTCCTTGGGAAAGCCTTTTTTGAGACGACACTTCTCTTTTGGCTCCAAGAGTACTCGAGCCCTATCAGAGAATCACTCTACTAGAAAGAAAGGGTTCTTCTGGGCAAAATCTAGTAAGATGTGAGCTAACTTATAGATGTTTGGGAGGTGAGCATATCCGTTTCCCATGTAATCTTTCTTGCATCACTTATTCAGTAAAATTTTGTCACTATTCCTTTGGCATACCTATTTAATAAATCTACGCTTTCCAAACACTGGCCATGATTTATCCACCTGGTATGTTTAGGATTAATTTCTGTTTGGCACTGAAGTCATCAACTTCAAAACCTCTGAATACCGGAGTTATGCTGCTGATCAGAAACTTTTTTGGTTCTTGTTGAACTCAGTATTGTTATTTTTATACAGATTCCAGTGTTGATTCTTCTTTTGAAATCTCAGTTGGATAAAGGATTGCGAAGAGCTCAGTTATCAAGACATTGTAAACATCTGCCACTGCATCTTGACATTCAACAGGGTTAGCTTATGGAGTTACACTGTAAAGAGGAGGAGGGAATATATAGAACAGTTCTTCATAGTGAAAGGAAAAAATAGTAGATTGAAAATGCATAAAAAGACTGCTGTGATCTGATTCTTATTGTTCAAAATTTATTCCTTGCATGAATCCATACATGAATTTATCAAAATGATAACTTATGCATGCAGTGGGATGCTGGGTTTGCCATAACGCACTATATCCCTTCCTACGACTTTCTGTGTTGTGTAACTTGTGCTGCCATGTAATTTTTCTGCAGGTGCTACCGTTACCATGTTAAAATACACCGTTTGAATTGACAGAGACATTTCCAGTAGCTTCAAATAGTGGTTAGATCTAAGGTTTAAATGGTATGCGTATTCACCGCACGGGTGGTTGTACGTATTTAGGGTTTACCTTAAGACATCTCGCTGGGAGTGTTTCTTGCTGTTCAAAAGGAATCATAGAGATTTTAACATTTTTGGTGACAAATGTGCAGAAGAATGGGGAGGAGAATTTTCCACTCATGTTCTCTCAAGTCCGTTTCTCTTCAACTAACATTTGATTACGAATGTATTCTACTACGACACCTGATGTTGCTTTCACTTTTTGATAATTTGTTCTGAAGCACCTGATGCTGCTTTAACTTTTTCATAATGTATTCTTCAACCGTTGATACATAGCTTTTTGGGGCCTCCCCACTCCCCCTAGTTTCTTCTTTTTCGGTTCATTATATTCTTTTATTTACAAGAAATTTTTTATATATTAAAGTCTCAGTTGAAAATTGAAAATGGTGGGAAGAAGAAACCCCTAAAATTTTAGCCCTAGATGTCGTTTTATAACTTAACTGGGCAGACACTTGTTATTGATGAAATTCAATGAGAAATATAGCCTCCTAATGAAATCATCAACGAAGTTGTGCTTAAAATTTTCATTCTAGTTAAAATTTAGAACAGTTACTTGTCATCCACTGGGGGTTATTTTGGACCACCAAAAACCCATTTTGTTTGTCTTTTTAATTTTTTGCCAAAGTTAGGAAGGAGAGGAGAAGAGTTTCTCTCACATACGTTATCAAGGTGTCATGGGTATTTGAACATGAGACAACTAATATGCAAGTAAATGCCCTTTTTCATTTGCGAGACCCTATTGTGTTGTCTTATATATGCATGCATATTGGCTCACTAAAAGTTTCCCGGACTTGTAAGGTATCGAGCAGGTGCAGAGCCCAAGCCAAGCATAACGTGGCCATGACCCCCAACTTCGGAAAAAAAAATCATTTGAAAATAAACAAAAAATTTCACAATTAAGTTAATGTCTCCCTACCCCAATTTAAGATGATAAATCTATTTATAATTTAATTTAACATTTTCCAATTGTCACAAAATAAAGTATTCACACAATACCTGTTTATTTCGTAGCATGATCATATTATATGTATGTGCACGAAATCAGTATTTTCTTAGCAGCATATGTTGGTTAACAAGATGAAAATCATACAAGTAGTAATGAAATTGGAAACTTCTTTAGAAACTAGTTGGTTATACTTTCTAGAATTAATTTCAATTTTCAAGTTTGTAAACAAAAAGAAAATTTTATTCCAGTATTTATTAGGAAAAATTACATAAAACCCCTCAAACTATAGGGTCATTTTCAAATTCATACCCAACTTTAGAGACATTTAGGAGTATATAAACTCTCGGAAACCCTACAATTTACCCCCTCCGTTACCTAAACCGTTAATGAGTCCATTAAATGCTGATGTGGCAAATGTGAGCCCCAATTTTTGATGACGTGGACCAAAAACTAATAAAAAATTATTTTATTGTTTAAATTATTTTAAAAAATTAAACATATTAAATGAAAAAAAAAACCCTACACAGATCCAACTCTCCCAAAGAACACCAGCCCAAGCGGCTTCCCCAGTCCCTCTCCGCTCCTCTATGCTTCGTCCTTCCAATTTCCAAAACATAAACAACAACAAGAACAACAGCTTTAGTTGCTGCTACTAAGGGATTCTTAGGAAAGTTGGGAGTAAACATTATGACTTTAATTTTTACTTACATATTGTATTTTCAGTCATACATGCTTTTCACTGGTTATTTTTGGTTTAGTGGTGCATAATTTAGGTTACCTTCTCTATTGCAAGTAGTCATGTTTTTTTTCTTAGGAATTCTTTTCATTCACTTGTAATTGGTTTAGGGGGAGATTGTTAGGACCAACTTTTGTAATTGGAGTTTTTGTATAGGAAATGCCAATGGGGGAGATTGTTAGGACCAATTTTTGTATATTGGCAATTTCCTGTTACAAAAACATAGAGTTGGTCTTTGAGTGTAACCTATAGTTTTAAAGTGACATTCTGCTATCTTGGATCAATGTGGCTCAGAGACAATGCCAAGGTATGTTTTGCATCCATGCATTCATATTTGCACATTTGGAAGTTCATCAAAAGTGGTTGTCATATGTATAGGGATGATATATGATTTCAATCCTACATAATCCAGTGCCAGACATTAGTGAGTTTTTAATGATGGTTTTATACGATTTAGTTGGTTTTTATTTATGCACAGCTTTGTGTTGATAAAAGGGTTCTTTTGTCTTTTCAGCTGGTTATTTAGTTAAGTGGCTTTATTTGTTTTAAAGAAAGATTATTTGTGCAAAAGCCCATTTTTGTCTTTGACCTAGTCTTGAGCGTGAAAAATAAGGAAGGAACTCCAACCATTTTGTTCTCTGTGACCTTGAAAAGAAAAGCACGAGAGAATGTTTTTTTGTAGAGAACTTTTGAGCGTTCATATTGAAAACTCATGTGGTTGTTCCTTATTGGCCTCCATGAGTGATTAAATCATCATCTTTTCATATATTTGTGAGTTCATGAGCATTATGCATGTTGGTGATCAACAATCGTGCCTTGAGGTGTGAGCAGCCGAGACCAGCATTGTGCCATCTCTTGTTGACGAATGAATACAAATTGTTGATTGGGTTGAGTAGCAAGGCGAATAAGCAAGTGTGCCTTGTGAGAGTTAGTCTTGTGAGTTGAGACTTGTAAGACCTTTTTGTATTCTTTCTCATAGTGATTTGTTTTCTGGCGTAGTGTCCTTAGTTGTTTTCCTCATCTTGAGGTTTTTACTGTGTCAACATATATATCATGTGTCACTTGTGCGATTGGCTATGTTTTTTGTTTGAAATTATTGATGTTGTGTATCTAGAATTCTGCTTATAGGATTGTTACAATAGTTCAATCATGCTTTGCTGGTTGAGTATTAAGATACAGATTAGTTGGCTATTCTAGGGAATTTCAGAAGATTCAAAATTTTTTGTTTCTTCTAGGTCATATTTTTCAGATCTCCGAAAGAAAGGGGATAAGTAGATAATAATTTAGGATATGATATGAATATAATTGCTATAACCCCTTTTACAAATTTTGCAAATGATTCTTGTGTTTATTAATTAGGGTAAATAAGTATATATCACTGGACTCATAGTTATTATTGTTATTTATTTTATTTTTGTTGTGAAAAAGATGAAATTTCATTGATAAATATTCAATTACAGAGAATTGAAAGTATTCAAGCCTTCTGAATAAGGAGGGTTTTCAACCTAAACTAGGAATACAGTTCAAGCACAAAGGCCAGATACAATGAGCCAAATAAAATATAATGAAATCAACTCACTCGAAGCCAACCAGATAAAACATAACATAAACATCATGAAAAATCAATGCTAAATCGGACCCAGCAATCGGCAAATTATCACCTTTAATTCGAGAAAGGGACAGAAAACTCATGTAGTTAGGTGGTTCCGTTGAATGTCCTTAAACTTATAAGTAAATGAGGAGAAACAAAAACATTAAATTTTCTCAATACAAGAACTACTTCTAACCTTACTTATTTAACCAATCCAAATCGACCAAATCTTAATTGTTTTGCTCAAATTCAACTCTAAAAACCCTACACACTTGTTTGCTTAACCTGAATGAGTAAATTACCGCTAAGAGGCAAGCATCCGAATCATGCTCCTGTCCCGCTAGATATTCATTCATTCATCATATCCCAACCCAAAACCCACAACCATGATAAGCACGTGTCACCCAGACAAGGTAACACGTAGAAACCTTTTATCTAACGTGGCCATGCATGCTCTTAATGGCATTGTCTGCACACTGTCCTACCACGTGTCAGCACACAGTGACATGCAAGATGCCACACCCATATCTCCACCGTCATTCATTTTCCCTTTAAAAAAAGCCCCAGCCTCATCAAACTTTGTTCAAGTTCCAACATCAATATAAAATATAGCAAGGCTTGCCATTTCTGATTAATGGCTCAAATTCGTGATGAGTATGGAAACCTAGTGCCGCTCACAGATGAGAATGGCAACCCTGTTAAGTTGACAGACGAGCATGGAAACCCTATGCACCTCACGGGTGTAGCTACTAGCACGGGAACCGAAACCAGAACATACACCGGTTCTGGTTTGCATGTTCCGGGATCTGGGACCACGGGTGGGTACGGGGAGCATGGCGGCACGTTGGGTGGTGCTGGAGTTGCGACCGGGCTTGGAATGTTCGGTGGTGAACAAACAAGTGATCAACCTCATGGGTATGATGGTGGTCTTGGTGAGAACCGACAACAACAGCCCCACGACGGTGGTGTTACTGGTGAACTCCGCCGTTCTGGCAGCTCAAGCTCTAGTGTAAGACTTTTTATACATATTAATTGGGCTTCTTTTATTTGTAAATATATTGCGATGCATCTTCTAACCAAAGATGTTACGCACTCTCTCAGTTTGTCGTTTTGCACGTTTAATTTGAGTTAGAAAATATTAAAAATATAATTTAAAGGGTGCATGATATCAAACTGGGGTGTTCATATTTTCTTTTACTTTTAACAAGTACAATATTGTCTCCATGTGGAACTTACTAAATTTGTCAAAAAAATTACTGAATAAATCAAACAAATCAAACAAATCAAACAAATCAAACATTCATATTGTTATGTTATTTATTGTGTAGGAGAGAGTTAACTTGCATATTAAACTTTTTAGTGGGACTTGCATATTTTGATTAATATTTACTTTTCTTTCTTGATCTCTTTCCCTCTTTTGGTCGCTTGTAGTCTGAGGAGGATGATGGGCAAGGTGGGAGAAGGAAGAAGGGACTGAAGGAGAAAATAAAGGAAAAGTTGACTGGTGGGAAGCACAAGGACGACGCTCAGCAGCAAGAACATGGACAAGGGCATGGACAGGCACACACCAAAGCCATCGGCACCGCCATCACCACAGAGACAACTGAGCCGGAGAAGAAGAGTATGATGGAGAAGATCAAGGACAAGCTGCCTGGTCATCATCACACCCACACCCACTAAATTATTAAGCTTAATCAATTGTGTGGCTTGGTGTGAATTAATTGTGTGTGGTTTGTTATGAGCCTATTAGGCAATGTAATAAACAATTTGTGTTTGTAATGTGTAGGGAAGCTGTGCTATTATATAGTGTGCTGAATTTCATCACCGCAATGGTTTGCTTTGTGAAGTTTTTAATCACATTATGCCAAGTGGCTTTGTGGGTCGAGTTCATTTATTAAGTTCATATGTATCAATAACCATGAGTTTTATCTTCAACCCTACGTAACAAAAGGCCATTATATTATTGTGGGTCGAGTTCATTTATTGTGTCACTTCATTCTACACTTTCCCAATTAAAGAGAAACAAGAAGAGGTATCAATTCAAAAAATAGAAAGTGGATATGTTTTCTTAGTAGATTCTCCAATAAGCATACTTCTAATATTTTTAATCTTGGCCTTTAGATTGTATAATCTTGGCATTTAGATTGTATTTAGTAAATGTGCTGGTAGTCTCTTAAATATGCTTTGGTAGTCTCTTTGATGTAATTCAATGGTCGAGATTAGAATTTAGAATTTAGAATTCAATTCAGTGGTGAATTTAGAATTCAATTCAATGGTGAATTTAGAATTATTTAGAACTTAGTTTAATGGTGAATTTAGAATTATTTAGAACTTAATTTAATGGTGAATTTAGAATTCAATTCAATGGTGAATTTAGAATTATTTAGAATTTAATTCAATGGTGAATTTAGAATTCAATTCAATGGTGAATTTAGAATTATTTAGAATTTAGAATTCAATTCTTTCAATGGTGAATTAAGAATTATTTAGAATTTAATTCAATAGTGAATTTCTCTTAGATGCAATTAAATGACTTTGTAACAAATTTTTAATTTAAATACTTATTGAAGAATGTTATTAGATATTTGACATTATTGTCACATTATAAATTTGGTTTTGACCGTTCAAATTGCCATCATAGAACGGATTATCGGTTTGATTTTACCGATTGCTATAAAACAAATTGATGTAATAAAATTGTTCTCTAGTAAAACATATGAAATTTGCAAATGTATGTTGTGGTACATATGCTAGCTCATTATGCATTATTATGAGGTGGGCATCCGGTTGAATAGATTTTTTTTTTTTCCATAAGTCGGAACAGGTTAAATAGATTAAGTCGATTGATTTGTACCGTAATTAATAACTGATTTGGTTTGGTTTTGACCAAGAAAATGCCAAATGCCAAGTGGTTGAGAGTATTTGAAATATGCACTTGATATCCTAAGTTCGATTCCTCATGACATCCTAAGTTCGATTTCTCATGACATCCTAAGTTCGATTCCTCCTTCCTCGAATATGTCCTAAGTTTGAAAATGTTGGTGCATAAATTAAATTAAGAGAACAATATTACCCAGAAAATACAATACGTGGCTATGAACAATTCTTGGGATGAGTCGCTGACTAAGTCTCTCTCTTTAAGACGTTTCGCGCTCGCCCAATTTGTGCAAGCTCGTAAAAAAGCCACTACATCCCCAGGATAAAACAGCCCTGAATCTCCTATGTCTAGGTTCTTCCTTGCACTTTGAGGAAGGACCCGAATTACAAACACCTTTCTATGTTGCTCAGAAAACTCAGTTTAGAAAATAAGAGGAAGAGATAATTTCTTGAGAATAAGAAGAAAAGGGATACTGCTGTTTTTTCGTTCTATATTTTCTTCTAGCTATTTGATATATATATATATATATATATAATATACCACAAAGAGACGTTGGTGGGGCGTTAAAGGCTGTAGATACATCTGTTGAGAAATCAGCCTATATTAATAGAGAATAACTCCTACTAATAAAGGTAATTTAAGGTAATTATTGGATAATTTATTTTAAAATAAACACCTGTTTCAACAGAAAAAGTATATATTGACAACTTTGACAACTTTCTCAAGATTGTGTTATAAATGAGGGAACTTTGGTTACTGATAAAGTTAAAGACTTATCGGGAAAGACTGAGGGCACCAAGATTGACATAGTAGTTGATGAGTTTGGAAGAGACTGTTGGGTTTTGGTGCAGGTCATGTTTGTACCATATCTGACCGACCTCTCATGCCATGACACGTGGAAAAGACCTCACAACAAGAAAGGCCCACATTGGCAAGTCTAGCCTTACAAACGGTAGGTACCTTCGACACCCACGATAAGTTGTAAGGTCAGCATGGTCCAGCAGCCAGCATCGACGAAACCTAGTCCGACAATCGGCAGGCCCCTTTGCATCCAAGGCCGATTGCCCACTGGTCGACCCAGCCACCAAGGCTCCCAATCTAAGATCTGCAAGTTCTCTCAGCACCCCCTGATGATCGAACCTCCTAAATGGCATCTTTTAGGGATTTCTCGGGTTCCTCCCAAGTATATTCATTGGGACACGTGGCACCTTCCCAGGCTACTCCCACGAGTCCTACATTGGAACTTCACACCCAGAGGACACCCAAAAAATCCCTACAAATAGAGCCCCATATCCCATATACAAGGTAAGAGTTTATGCCTGACACTTATGCCCTTGCATTGTCAATAACTTAGTTTACTCTCATTTAGCTAACTTTAGCATCAGAAGACCTTTGACTGGTACCACACCAGTGCTTAAGGCCTTACCCACTTCTTTTCTCTCTTTCTCAGCACAGATCCCGTTCAGCCTGCCGAAGAGAAGCCGTTACTGAAAGCAGATTCGATCCCTCGATCATCCACCTCATCTATAAGTTGGGCCCATTACTACCAGTCTAGTCAACATGTCATAAAGAATGAACCTGTCATGGGGAGTTTTTTGGGTTCAATGCTGAGATTCAAAGAGGGAAGAGAGTGTGCTCAATAATCTTGTTTGGGTCGCAGGAAAGTGTAGAAATTTGAGAAGGAAGGGGTTGAGGAGGACATGTCTCGACCGTTGGGAGGGAAGCATGTTAGGAAGTGACCCCAATAAACATCTTGGTGACGAGTTCACGTAAAAATCGGGTCTTTAGTTGTTTAGAGGCATCAAAACTCATCAAAAAGTGGGTCTTTAGTTGTTCAATGAAGGTCTAATCATTACTAGCATAGTACAATAGAAAAACAAATGGGTTTGGTGTTGTGTGTGTGTTTTAAGGTGTATCATGGGTATTTTTGGTAGTTAAATATGGTGTATTTAGTTAATTTCACATTTTGATTTAAATATTAGGGTGTACTTAGATATGCACTCAGTTAATTTTAAGATTCGTTTAACAACACCCTTCTTAAATTAAAAAAAGATATCACATGATTATTATGTGTGGTGGTCCACATAATATTTATGTGGATCCAACGGTGCAAAACACGTCAACCTCCACTCTCTCTAACCACCAAAACCCCCATTCTTTCTCACTTCCTCAGCAGCCTCCACTCTCCATTTCACCATCATTGTCTCTCTCTGCTCTCTGCTCTCTGCCCTCTCCCTTTCCCGCCTACTTAAACCTCTCAACACTGTCACCAAATGCTTTCACAGGTTCCCAAACCCCTCTCCTTCTTCCAAAACCCATCGCCCCCCATTCCCATTCCTAATCCCACCACTCCCACTCTCCGCTTCTCAACTCCCAAGCCCTCACTCTCACTCCTCCGCCTCCCTCTCTCTTCTCGCGGACTCACACTCGCAATGGCCTCCGACTCTGGCCGTTCAGACTCCGCCGTTCCGCTCCCGCCCAAAAGTTTCGAGCTTGATCAATTCGTTGAGGTTGCCAACAAGGTAGCCGATGCCTCTGGTGAAGTCATTAGGAAATTCTTCCGTCAGAAATTTGACATTCTCGATAAGGCAGATTCCAGTAAGTTTGAATGTGTGTGTGCGTAAATGCTTTGTTTGGTTGCTGAGAAAATTGAGAAACTTGGAAGTGAACAGAAGTTTTGTTAAATTTGAAAATAAGAGGAACGTGAGTAAGTTGGAAATGCTATGAATGTTGGTTCAATTGCTGTTGGTTTGTTTGGTTTCTGAGGAAATGTAGAAAAAGAAAAATCACAATTTGAGCGTTGGGTTTTGTGCTGTTTTTCTTTATAGATAATTGAGAAAAAATTCAACTGATTAAGCTGAATGAGTTAGAGATTGGTGTGGACAGTAGAGTATGGGAAATTTTGAGTCATTGATTTCCTGATTGGTTGTTTTGCTGCAGGCCCTGTGACAATTGCAGATCAAACAGCGGAGGAATCTATGGTTTCGATTTTATTAGAGAATTTTCCTTCTCATGCTGTGTCAGTTTTTTATGTTAATTGATCATTTTCCAAGTATTTATTTTGGTTGCAAGAACATTGGAGTGTTTAAGTTGAATTGGATCGGTAAATTTTGAGTCTTTAGGTTTACAACTGTTTATATCCCATAATGTGACATTTTTTTATACCAAAAATAAGCTAAAAGGAAATTTTTTAGAGCCCTAATGTGTTGTTGTTCTGGTTTTTTAAATGTTTGCCCCAATGTTTTCGTTTTTATTAAAATGACAAGTTTTCCCTTCAGCTATGGTAAGTAGCTTTATAGGATAGACGAGTGTAGGCTTCTCATTTACCTTTTTCTTTGTTTACCGTCCTTGTCTGGCTATTTCCTTCACAACCTCATGAATTTCTATATTTGTTGTGCTATTGCTAAAGTAATTGTGGAGGTGTAATTGCAGTTATGGAGAGGAGAATGGTTGGAGGTGCAAAGAGAAGGCTGCAGACTATGTTTGGGTTTTAGATCCAATAGATGGGACAAAGAGCTTTATCACTGGTATTGTATATATATATATTTTTAAAGAAATTACTGTTATGAAATAAGTGCTCTGCAAATTTTACTTTGGTGAACCTGCACTTTTTTCCCCAGGAAAACCTGTGTTTGGTACTCTCATTGCTCTGCTACAGCGGGGTAAACCAGTAAGAATCATCTGCTACAACTTGCATAAAATAAAAACAGGCTTATTTCTATTTTTTTTTTTAAATGAAAGTGAATATGTAATTGCATGATTTTGTGTCTCAAGAAGAAACTTTTTTTTTCTCCATTATTCAACACTTGGGAGCAGAATTCTGAAATTCGGAAATGATAATTAAAAATCGTGTTAGAGAATGGAAGAAAATAGGTAGCATCGTCACTTCAGCACTTGTCAGTTCAAATTACTTTTTTTTATCCATTTGCGCATGCAATAGATGTTTTATTGGAGTAAATATGCTCATTTGTGCCCATTTAAAAATTTAGTTTTTATCCCAGTTACTTGACTGAATTTTTTTCACACTGAGTTGGATAAATGCATAAGAGTTAGTTCAAATTAAAGATTACATCTACTTTCTTCTTGAACTGATACTTTTTTTTTTCATCCAGATTCTTGGCATTATTGATCAGCCTATTTTAAGAGAAAGATGGGTTGGGATGAGTGGAAGGGAAACTACATTGAATGGGCAAGTAGTGTCTACACGCAATTGTGCAAATCTGGCCCAGGCTTATTTGTAGGTTTTTTTTTTCTCTTTTCCTGTGAATATCTATTTTATATCTAGAAAGTTGTTGTGTGGAAAGCAAACCACGTGCATCAAGCATCTAGACCTTTATTGTGAGAAAGTAATTTGTTGGCATCCAGATCTTGTGAGCCAGGGACATATAACTTTCTTTTTCTGTCTTTTTCTTTTGGGATTTCTCTTATGTGTTTTAATTATTCCCGTGATTAGGTACACTACAAGCCCACACCTATTCAGCGCAGAGGCAGAAGAGGCATTTATTCGTGTTAGAAATAAGGTATGTTCTAGTGAATTCATAAAGATCGGTGTTCAACATTAGGTGACATGAAGAATACTGCCATGCTTTTAATAAGTGATCTATGTGAGAAAATCAGACTCAGTCAATAAGGATTACCTGAAAGGAAAAAAGGGGGTGCAAAAGTTAGGCAGTGTTTCTGTTTTGGTCCTTGCTTTGTCCAAGTCTTTTACTTTTTGTGGTGTTCCTATGCTTATGGGGATAATCTGACCCAATTTCGCATTGTCACTTGATCCCAAGCAATATTGAGAGTAAATAACTTTACTAAAACTGATAGTGGAATTTCTTAGAATGTGATTAACATTTGGAAATTTAATGTGAAAATTTGACTCCTAGGTCCAATCCAACATCTTTTCCAGCAGTTGTTTTCATCTTAAATATTTGATATTTGTGTTTCTTATAAATTAAAAAGAATCTTAAGAATTCCATGTTTGGTCTACAGGTGAAAGTACCACTGTACGGCTGTGACTGCTATGCTTATGCTCTTCTGGCTTCTGGTTATGTGGATCTTGTTGTTGAGTCTGGTCTCAAGGTAAGCTGAACTCTTTGTTGTTAAATTGTGTATATGACTAATGTATCAAGTGATGCACTCTTCTCTTGGGAGTGTCTGGCCATGAAAATGGTTCATTCCCCATGAAGAGTGAGGGCAGAATAATCCAGGGATGCCTAGTGTAGGGCATGAGTGGTAGCTATTGTATCGAACTCTCTGGTTGAACTAGAGGGGAAACAGAAAGGCCTTGTTATTTCTGATGATGCATTAGGGTACCTATAGATGTGCATTTTTCTTTTCTGCTGCACTTTAATGCCTATTTGTTACAATGAGCTGTCTAAGTCTGCAACCATGCATAAATCTTGTTGCATTTTTCATCATCTGTGAAAGATGCAACTGCATTAGATAGAATTCATTGCTTTTATCTAACAAAAATCTCAAACTATTTTGTCAGCCATACGATTTTCTTTCACTGATACCTGTGATAGAAGGTGCTGGAGGTGTTATAACTGATTGGAAGGGACATCAGCTTTATTGGGAAGCTTCTCCAAATTCACGTGTGACAAGTAAGCTCTTCTCCAAATTCTTTGGATTGGGGTCATATTGATGATTTGAGTTACGTAGTTTAATAAGTTATTTAATTAATGTGCCGTATAGCACTTGCAAGATTTACATAAATCGGCAAATGGTTTTTGGTGTGTTCCCCAGGTTTTAATGTAGTTGCAGCTGGAGATAAACAGATTCACCAACAAGCTCTAGATTCATTACGATGGCAATGAACTGTTGCATTGTCTATTATCATATGTAGGATGGTACGATGCTTCGGTTTGTCTTTCCGAATCTTTAAGTTTCATACACCAAGAGCCAAATATGACATCAGGGAGCTAGGTGGATTAACAATGCGAAAGAATTGAAATGCAAAAGGTGGAGAGCTGAATTTATTATCTTTGTATGATTCTCGTTTGCAAGGGTAGGTTTGTTTGCTGGCATTTGTTCACGGCCCAAGCTTCAGTTGTGAAATAAAAAAACCCCGAAAGTGACCTCATTTTGCCGTAGGTCTCTTCTTCCGCATTTGAATACTGTAGAACGATACATTTGAATACATTTGAGTTTAACACAAATCTTTGATACTATCAGTTTTTAAATGAGAAAAATCATCCTTCATAAATCAATTTGCTTCAACAACCAAAAAGAAATCTTTGATATCAGATGTTATTGCATCTGGCCAACTATGTTTCGGTTGCAAAGCATCATCATTCAACTGAAAGCATCATTGTTTAAGAGTATCTCGTTGTTTGAGCATGCCTTTTTTTAGGTACTAATTATCTAGTTAAAGAGAGGGGAAAAAAAAAGAGATGCACCTCCATGTTTACCTCAATTGTGATTAATGAATTTTTACTGTCCATGTCATAATTAGAACCGTCTACTTTCTAAATCACAATATAAAGATAATCTTAGTAGTCGTTTAGTAATTCCTACATATCGGATGAATGGATGATTTTTGTAATAATTAAGATTCTCACGATGAATCGTCTATTTATATGATATATATACAGTTATTCTCTTATCCGGATGTCGTCATGTTATTAATGTTCGGATGTCATTGTAAACAGACAGGAGAGTAGAGAGGGGGGTAGTACAAAATACATGGCAACTGTTCGATAATAATGCCTGGATGTCCGCATATAAGAATTTCTGTATATATACACAGTGATTTAGGAAATGAATAGTTCCAATTATGACATGTATATCACAGCTTGGGTTGACGTGAAGTTGTTTACACTGAGTATACATCCCGGCAAGTGTCTATGGCAACGATACTCAAAATCATTTTCAAGATTTGTTGCTCTTTATTTTGTTTCCTTTGTCGATTTAGATTGTAATGTCTAAATGTTTGAAGATAACATCCATCATCATAGATAACCTAACCTGGTCACCATGTGACAATTCTGTTGGAACCAAATTATGTTTCACTCAAGTGTCACGAAATATTTATTTTATTCCATAGCATGATCATTTTATGTATAATTCACAAAATTCTGCATTTTCTAACAGGACACAGGGCAAAAGCATGACTTGATGCTTCTTTTGATATATTTAAATTCCCCTTTCAAAGAAAATCCAAGAAAAAGAAGAGAGTTAGATATACTTTCTACAAGTATTTTTCTTTTCTTATTGCCTTATATTTGTTATTTCTTTTTGTACTTTTCTTCTTGAGAAGGAGTATTATAGTGAGATGATGGGGAAAACCAAATTGATTTATTCAAAGGATATTTCTTGGCTCCAGATGAGCTTGAGAGTAGGGGCGGAAGCATGGGATTGGTGAGGGAGGAGACAAAGGAGACCGCGGTGGAGGTGGGTAGTGGAGGCGGTGGGGTTTGGTGGGACCAGCCAGCTTATAACATGAAGGTGCATGAACTGAAGGGTTTAAGGAGTGGACGTGAGTTACCAAAAAAAAGAAGTGGTTGTGGGTGAGCCAGGGAGGGGTGGATGTGCGGTTTGGGTGCACTGGTTATTGAAAAAATATGTACTAATTGCTATATTCATAGAAAATCATAATTAAATTCATGCAAATAAATACCATATTAAAATGCATAAAATAACACAAATATCAGTATAAAGAGAAATTTAGAAAAATCATAACATGGTCAAGGTTGAACTTCGTTCCATTTCCTTAACACGAAATTGCCCCTCACAAGTACTTCAAGGTTTTAATGACAAACAACGACCTCCTTCTTGTGGTAATAGCACTCCAAACCACAAGAACAACGAACACATACTTGTGTTTAAACTCTCTCTCAATATGAGACTATTTTACTGACAAAGACTCGTGAATGGAATCCATCAAAACGATGTAGTGGACTTCTCTATTTATAGATAATGAAGAGCCATTTTCCAAAGTATGTAACTTAATGTGAAGAGACAAGTGATGCATCTCTTCACTTAAGATATGCATTGTTTCAAACTTGAAGAGTCGCATCTTTCCTAATATAATTTCCACATAAAATTTAATAATTTTTCCAACAATCCCCCACATAAATGAAAATTGGATCAACAATATGCAAATGACCCACTAGTGTAGTGATTTGGAGTAATTGCTGCGTCAGGCAAGGTCATGAGTTCGAGTCATAGCATCCATAAATGCCCTCCAAAAAAAAAAAATGCTGACACTTGAGAGAGTTCGATCAAAAAGATATCGCATTAGGATATGTAGATTTTGGCCTTGAACCTTCCGTAGTGAAATACCATCGAATTTACTTGGCTAATCAGTGAACATGATGTCTTGAACTGTTCAACCGTTTGTGTAAGCCCATACAATAGTATTCATACCTCACTATACACATCTGGTTCTAGGTTGTGTCCTTGCAGCCCTAGACAACTCTTGGTATTCATGAAACACCCCCATTTCAGACTCATATAGTGAAAGAGTATCCAGCAATACTTCATTTGGATTTCCAAGCTATAGGAAAAGTTCGCCAGAGGTACAAGTCGTCGGTATCCTTGCCGACGGGAATTACAGAGAGAAAAAGAGCATGAGTAAATGAAGTTTTGATTTAATTTAGTAGTGGGGAGTTACATCCTACTTGTATCAAGACTGTCAGATCTATTTTTGACTCTAAACAACATACATATGAGAAAAAGGAATCAACCATCAAACTTATAATTCAAATAATCGAAACACAATTCAACTTAAAGATTCAATTCTAGCAAGCAAACCATCATGTATTGCTTAAATTGCATCATCTAACACTCTCATGGCAGGTTTAGAAACGCAATATTTATCTATAAAATGGAGCATCTTCAATTTTGCAAAATCAACAAAGCGCAAGCTTTTTGTGAGAGCTGATTTGCACAAACTAAATAAAATGTCTTACGTGACCTAAAATAAGAAGAAGAAAAAAGACAACCGAGTTAGACAGGGAGAGTGGGCAGTTACTTGGTGAAGTGGCTCGAATTTGTTGGTCACTATGGTCTAGCTCCCATGATCTCATTTGGATCGTGGAGCCAAAAAAAACGTGCCCTTTTAAGCGCATTTAACCTCAAACTATGTCAACGGTCTAGCGCAATGAAAAAGACATTGACTTGCAGATTAGCAATTTCAGTTTCGAACTTCCATAACACCTTTGTATGTGAAAAAGTCCCCATACCCCATTAATATTACTTGTATAAAAAAGAAACAATAAATAAACATCTTGTACGTAGCCCAACTTTGACCTTATCCAGCTCATCTAGAAGCTCTATTTGAAATGATTCAGTCCTCCTAATTAGTTTCCAAAAAAAGTCCTCCTAATTAATGTGAAACTAGGTGTGTGTTTCTTCACCCATCTTGATCGAGGGTATTTCCGGCTCTTTGTGTTGCTAGAGCCCACGTTTCCACATTATCTTATTGCGCATTTTATTATATGTTCTTCGTATTATATACAATTTCATTTTTTTTCTGGGTATGCTTGTTAGAGCATCTCCATTGTGAGCATCTCTAATAGGGGGTTGTATAATGAGGTGTATGTTAAATATACATTTATTATGATCGGAATCATCCGCAATGGAGAGGTGTAAAGGGGATGTAAATTTGCATTACAATCGTAAGATGCAAATTTAGATGCACATGTACATCCTTTTTTACATCCCTTGCAGGTGGGGCCTACATGAAAAAAGGTGAGAAAAACTACATTTACATTAGATTTACATCTTCCCGATTGGAGCAAAAACCACATTTACAACCCCGGAGATTTAGATGCGATGTAAAAGTGGCTTTACACCCGAAAATACAACCCCCCACACACACACACACACACACAGTGGATGCTCTAAGAGGTGTAAA
Source organism: Prunus padus (assembly GCA_024362665.1). Taxonomy (NCBI): domain Eukaryota; kingdom Viridiplantae; phylum Streptophyta; class Magnoliopsida; order Rosales; family Rosaceae; genus Prunus; species Prunus padus. The sequence goes on along the minus strand of JANFAM010000019.1, from coordinate 21,252,114 downwards.
TTGGAGGTGTAAAACCACATTTACATCTCTTTTACACCTCCGGGAGATGTAAATGTCGTTTTTCCTCTAATGAGATAGATTTAAATTGGAGATGTAAAAAGGAAATGATTTTATATCAAGTTTAAGCAAAATGATATTTCTGGTATGTTTTAGTCGCTATCTCACCTTTTATATGTTTGGAGCCCACCACATTTGCATTATCTCTCCTCCTTTTTAGCATGTGGGGCCCAACAAATGGGATGTAAAATTAGATGTAAATGTCCATTTTTTTTTTCACATTTTCTGGCCAAATGCTATATTTGCATTCATTTACACCTCACCATTGGAGCAACTTCCGGCAACTCTAGGTGTAAATGTCCTTCACATCTCCCTTTACACCCTCGCAATGGAGATGCTCTTAGTGATTGTATTTGGGTATTCATATGTACACTTGTTTGAATTTTGATATACAAATATATGTATAGTCAGTGGCGGAGCCAGAAATCTTACCACAAGGGGTCTTAGTGTAAAAGTCCTAAAAAAAATTAGGATGGAAATTTTTTTTTTTTTGGAAGGAAATGGGTTTGAGGGTTTGGGGGGAGATTGAATTGGGAACTTATGGTTGGAGTAGAAAACAAACAAAATTTGGGAGTTTTAGAAGTGAAGCATCGGGTGGTGGGTTTGGGGGGATACGCTGGGTATTTTAATTTTTTTTGAAATATGTGTTCCGTTTTATGAAATTTCCGAGAGATCAAAAAAAGTACGTACGGATGCTTTAGTTATCAGATCCAACATTATATCTCAGTTTCCTGGATTATTTTTAGTATTTTTTCTGCAATTATTATCTTCCATATTTACTCACTGCAATCTATTCATGGCACGTTTATTAACCCGTAATCGGAATGAGAATAAGGAATCCGATTCTGATTTCGGATTATACTCGTATTTACTAAAATTGGGAGGAATCAAAAGTGCGTGTGGGGCCCACACGAAAAATAGAATTCAATTCCAAGATTTGGGTGATTTGTATTCCCTACATTGATGAGGTATTTGGATTCCGGGTTTAGGGAGTAATTGGAATGCTAATTTTTTTTCCCTTTATGCACTCACTTACTTTCATTATTTCCAAGATTATCCTTACCCTAGAAATAAAAACAAAATCATTTTAAGTGTTAAGGATTAACTAATAGAAATACTTACATTTATATATACAAACTTAATAGAAATACTTACACTTATATAAAAAAAAATACTTAATAGAAATACTTAAATTTATTATATAAAAAAATCAAAATCATTTTAGTGTGTCTATGAAATAAAAAAGCAATTTAATTTTTTCTTACTATTATATACTATATCAAATTTTATTTTAAAAAGTAAATAAAATATTTGATTTGGGACAAGGGCATTTTAGTAATCATACTGATTTATATTCTGATTCTGCTGAATTAGTAAACAACTTTATGGAATTCTATTCCGATTCTAGACAGTTTTAGTAAACAACTTCAATAGGAATCTGATTCTGATTTCGCCTCATTTTAATTCCTACTCAATTCAATTCCTCTCAATTTGATTACGGATTAGTAAACGCACCACCAATATTCTGGAAACAAACCCTAGTGGGTCGTTCGTTGATGGGGGGCTTGGCAATAACTTGTCGGGCTTATTGAGCACATCACATGATATGACATGCAGCCCTTTCTTGTCTCAGGTCAGTTTGTACATCTGATATTTCTTTGAAGATTATAAGTTTATAACTATCATTAGGAAATATATTCATTGAATATTTAGTAGGATCGTTTGGGTTGAAGTGAGGATTAAATCTTACTAGAAAAAAAAATTGCTTGGTTTTCGTACAAAATGTTTTATTGGATGTTTAAAATCTTGAATATGTATGTATATATATATATATTATTTTTTAATACAAGTGATAGTCTAAACTAAAGAGGATTGTTTACACACACACTGCCACGATACCATGAGGTTCGAACCCAAGACCACTAGACTATAAGTCAATGCCTTTTTCCATTAGACTAGACCCCATTGGCGAAATCTCGATTATATCAAATATCAACTCGTTTATTGCTTAGTATTGACATGAGCTTGATTTGTTGTTTTTGTGCAATTTTTACAGCAGCAAAGGACCTTCATACAGATAGGGACTATTCTCCAAGTCACGGACAACTCGGGGCGAAAAAGGTAAGGTGCATACAAGCTTTGAATGCAAGCAAGAAGGGGGCAAGATTGGGAGACACAATCGTTGCATCAGTAACGGAGTCACAAAATTCCAATCCCTAGCTCGAGCGAAAACTGAAGAAAGAAGAGAAGAAGAAAATAGCGGTGAAGGGAGCCGTAGTGTATGCCGTGGTTGTACGTTCTGTCATGCAACGAGGCCGTTGTGATGGGAGCGAGGTCAAGTTTGATGACAATGCTGTGATGCTTGTTGACAAGAAAACTAGGCGGCCGCTTGGGACGAGAGTATTTGGACCCGTCCCGCACGAGTTGAGGAAGAAAAAGCATCTCAAGATTCTTAGTTTGGTGCAGCATGTTGCCTGAAGTAGAGATGCACAATGAGACGCAGAATGCTTATATCTCAAGTAATGAGGTGTTAAAATTTTAGTAATATCCAAGTGATCGGAATCAAGTGTGGTAATCACGATTCGGTTTGAATTTATGAATATTCGACATATTGGCCAAGGATTTGTTTATTGCAAAATTCCCTTAGCAAAATTCATGGCTTATTAATTCCCCGAGTAAAAGCCACAAGTTCATTGTGAGGATAAAATATAAACAAAAGTATTACAATCAGAAATAGGAATTTTGGAATGCATAAACCTGCTAAGTAGCACAAGGATTCCTAAATATGCTAAACCCATAGATCAACCAGCTTACCATGAAGCTTTTATTATTCATCAATAAAGATGAATTGTTTGTTAAATACAGAGAATCATAGATTTAGCATAGAGGGATAAATCATGGACCAAGTTTTGATAATATCAGCTGTAAAAGACATCTTAAAACCACAGTAAACCAAGTGACCAACAATTGAATGCGCGAGAATCGTAGATTCGTAATACTGAAATAAGACTCAAATAAATAAATGCTGTCTAAATGTTTCTTCAGAACACAATTCATAGTGTGCATCTTGTGGTAAACGCATTCATGGAAGTTAAATTGCAGTACCACCATCCACATCTCATAAAGAAAATACAGCTCAACAGAGCACATGATTGGAGTTTCACTCGTTAATAACTCATTGGTAGTTTCAAAATTCACGTTCAATCCTTCCCAAAATCGGCATTGTAGTGAGCACTAGATTCAAGCTTCTTGGCTTCATTCAATTTTCGTACAGCCTGAAACATTATAAAATATTTATAAGCAAAAAATATTTTTTAAAAGAAATTAGAATCAAGATACGCGCAACTGAATACTTGTATACCTGGTGCACAAGAAGTAAGATAGATATAACTAAGCAGCAAAATTTGGGTACAGAAACAAAAATTGATACCACTTTGCATTAGATAAACATCTGACTCTAGTAGCAGTCTTATTTATTTCACTTTATTAAGGAATAGGTCTTGGTTCGATGACTCCTAAAAGAGTCGGTACTTAAACCCCATAGGTGACTAACCCAGTCAAGCCATTGGACCCAAAATAGGAAAAGGTACCTCAGAGGCACTAATGTATTTTTCTTGAACTTATAAATTCTTCGTAAGATCTAAAGTGATTACTTTTCCATAGTTAACAAAAAGTAAAGTTAGCATATAAAGTGTATCCAGAGGCTATCTTTAGGGGTCTATGGTAAAGCAGTTCCTAAACAGATTGTGACTCAGAAAAACATAAAGCAGACAACCCTAACCACAGCCCTAAATATTCTTTGATTTCATCTCTGGTTGTTTGAACAATGGTATGACATCAGTGACTGTTAAAATTGGATTTACATTGATTTTCAGGAATGGACATCACTGATTGTTAACACGGAAGCAAGCACATAACTGACACCATAGCCCATGTAGTTTGAAAGCTCATTTCCATCTCATTGTTCACCATTGTTTAATAGAATCTAATGGCAATACTGTATTTAACACGTTACCTTCATGAAATCTTCATGGATGACATAATCCCTCTCAGCACGGATCGCAGACATCCCAGCTTCAGTGCAAACGTTCCGGAGATCAGCTCCATTAAAGCCCTAAAACAAAGACATTGAAATCATTTAGGTAAAGGATGTAAATAAATCCGTTCGATACAGACAACCACATCATGCTTACCTCAGCAAGCTTCACGACAGCTTCATAATCAATTTCACCATGCTTCGCTATCCCAGCAGCATGGATCTTGAGAATTTCCATTCTTGATTGCTCATTAGGCAATGGGATCTCTATCTTGCGGTCTAGACGCCCCGGGCGGAGAAGCGCAGGATCTAGGACATCAGGTCTATTGGTTGCCATGATCATTTTCACCTAATAAATGAAATTAATCAACTTCCATCATCCATGCCCAAGACATGATGTACTTATGTCCATTGTGGGTTTGTACAAGCATGACCAGATAAACATGCTTACATCCGCTTGTTATGATCAAACCAAATAAATCAAGCTTGATCTCAATGAAAATATACATACCTTTCCAAGCTGATCAAATCCATCTAACTGGTTAAGCAACTCCATGAGTGTTCGCTGAATTTCACGGTCTGCACTGGTCCCTTCACTGAAACGCCGTCCACCAATAGCATCGATCTCATCCATAAAAATGATACAAGGCTAGACACAAAGTCAAAATATTAGGTATGCTTTTAAACAGTAATGTGTAATGTGAAAATGCTCAATAAAATTCAAAGTTCCAACCTGGTGATCACGGGCATAACCAAACATTTCCCTTATCAATCTCGCACTTTCACCAATATACTTGTCAATAATGGCGCTTGACACAACCTAGACTCAGGGATAATAACATCAAATATCAAAGATGTGTTGAAACAACTAAAAAGGACTAAAGTCTTGTTTTTAAAGTTATGGAAGATATAGCAGGAAAACTTAAAACTTCATACAGAAGCTGCTCCAGACAAGGATAACTTACCTTTAAAAAGTTAGCATCTATATTGCTAGCAATTGCTCTGGCTAGTAATGTCTTCCCTGTTCCCGGAGGTCCATACAGAAGAACACCCTGGAACAATTTAAATACAATAAGAAAAGGAAAGTTTCATGTGAAAATTCTACATTTCTAGGTTTCTAAGGTAAGCATGTCAGGTTGTAGAAAATATCGAACATGAGAAACTATATATAAATTACCTTGGGAGGTTTGATCCCCACTCTGAGGAAGAGCTCAGGGTTCATTAAAGGCAGTTCAATAGATTCCCTGAGCTCTCGGATCTGATCTGATAGTCCTCCCACAGCGGAGTAGCTAACATTACCAGGATCTTCATGAAGCATATTATATACAACTGGGTCAACCTGCCAACCAAAATACGAAAGAATGTTCATGAGTAGACGAATAACATGAGAAACTTAATAATAAAGAATCAGATGATCATTACTTCTCTGGGAAGAGCTCGCATGATAGTCAACGTAGTCATATCCAAAACAACCCGAGTGCCAGCTGTTAGTTTTTCCTTATCCACTTTACTGCGACAGCCAACTACATACCTTGGGCCACTACTTGCCTTCACTATCACTGAGGCAATTAAAACAAAGATCATTATTTTGGTAGGCAGTTCTCAAACACAGAGAAGCCCTAACAAAACTATACTCGCTGAAAATTAACATTCTTGTGAAGATAGTTTCGAACAATTAAGTTTTACACCAAGAAACAAGTATGAACCAAAGTAAATAGTGTGGTAAAGAAAAGAATTTACTTACAGCGTTCATTATCGAGAGGCCTGAGAACTTCGCCTATAATTTGCCCAACACTTTGAAGGGACTTCAAATCATCTTCAGTTTTCCCAAATTCTTTCTTTGCGGCCCGCAAGTTATCTCTCACTGCACACCATCCCATTGCAAAAACAAAAAGAAGAAGAAAAAAAAATCAATTGCGACCCAACTCTTGAAACTAACTAAATTCTCAATTTATTGCAGCAAGCACCATATGCATAACACTACAGAAAGCCCCAAAAACCACATCAAACAAAATCAGAATTGAATCGCTGAATTTGAAAATCAGAATCGAAACCCTAGCAAAGCTAACGAAACTAAAGCATACTAATTTGGGCAATCCTTGAGTTAATTGCAAAAGAGGGATTAGGGTTTGGAAGTGAATCTGACCTGCGCGAACTCGGGAGTCGAGCTCCTTGTGCTGGAGTAGCCTTTTGCGGTAGTCGGCAACCACGGTGCGACGTCGTGCTGCGTCCTCTGCCTCGGTCGTCATCGCAGCGGTAGGGTGAGGAGGAGGAGAGGTGAGCAGAAACGAGAGAGTGTGGTTTTGTAATGAGAGAAGGAAGAAGAAATCTAAGCTGGGTAAAGCTATTTGTATTTGTATTGTCAGGCAAGCAAGCTGCTCAAGCGACTCCTTTTTCCCTTTTTCTTTTGTGCTCGGATTAAAAACAAAAAAAAACAAAAAAAATTAATAGATGGGTAAACTAGATCAAAGTATTATTGTTCACATATTTTATTTATTTATTTGTCTGAAATTATTGTTCACATATTACTCTTTGGCTCTAGATCTAAATTGGAAAATTTTACTAAACACATTTTCACTATAATATTCCGAAAAATTCTTTTAAAATAAGTAAATATATTTGTTTCTTTAAAAACTTAATAATAAAGAACCACATAGCATTACAAATTCAACAAATATTTATTTATTAATATCATATACAAGATCATGACATATTAACTCTATCGTTCATCCTATCATATAGAAATGAGCACAACTCCATAAATCATACGGATGAACCAATGTATAAGGCAGACAATCAACATGGTTTTGATTTGGACTTCAAACTAATAGGCTAAACAACTCTTTTGGCGGATATTAAACTCAGGAATTTCGATCCCAATTTTTACTATTTTTCCCACGCGTCATTTGATAAGTTACATGTTTAAGTTGTCAAACAATGGAAATATCAATTTCTCCTTTTCAATTCATGACTTTTAGCTAAATTTTGAGTTATTTTCGTCCATCTAAATGGAGAGTTAGTGATTGGTCTTTTCATACTTTGCCACTTAACAGACTCCTCATTTCATTCTTTCAGCTGCACTCAAATATACCACATCTAGATCTCTATGCTCCAACTCAAGCCCTCAAAGCCAACATCAAAACCCTATTTTGGCTGCAAATTAAGAGAGAGAGAGAGAGAGAGAGGTTGAAATATTGTTTGACCAATTCAAAGTTAGTGCAGCCGTTAATTCAAATTAACTGTGAGTCCAACCATTAATTCTTTTCAAGTCCTAAAAAAAGGAACCAAAACAAACAAAAACTTCCAAAGCAAAAAATCTTTCTCCACAAACGTTGCCTCATTCTTGGGAATTCACAGCCTATCTGGGTTGTCGTCTCCTTCCCTCCACTTATAACCAAGGAAAAGAGTAACAAACCCTTTGAAAAAAAAGAAAAAAAAAACCAACTAGAGTTAGTTTCAGGCCCTTTTTTCAAGTACATTTGCCAACCCTTTTCTGCTCTCAAACCTCCTCACCCAGGAGGGATGGAGATAGAAAAAAATCGAACCAAACCAAACCGCAATCTTTTTCTATCCTCCTTGCCATCACCATTTTCGACACCGATGGCTCTCCTCCTGGTCCTTCTCTTTACCCTCCTTGCCTCCCCGGCCTTGGTCCTCTCCGCCTCCACGCCTCCCTTTACTCCCCAGGACAACTTCCTCATCGACTGTGGCGCCACGAACAAGGCCACCCTACCTGATGGCAGAGCCTTCAAAACCGAAGCAGAATCGGGACAACAATTGAAAGCAGAGGATGACAATAAAGTCTCTGTTGACAAAGCGGATGTGCCTTCACCTCTTTATTTAACTGCAAGGATTTTCAAGAGCGATGCCACTTATTCTTTCCACATGGCTAGGCCTGGCTGGCATTGGGTTCGCCTCCATTTCTACCCGGTGAGCAACTCGGTGTTTGATCTTCAGAAGGCCACCTTCAATGTCTTGACGGATAAGTACACTCTGCTGCACAACTTCAATGTCAATGAGAACAAGAACAACAACACCAAGAACCAAGTTTTTCTCAAGGAGTACCTCTTGAACATAACCAATCAGCAATTCTCCATCAAGTTCTCTCCAATGAAGAACTCTGCGGCGTTCATCAATGCGATAGAGGTGGTTTCAGCTCCTGATAATCTGATCACAGACACGGCTAACAACCTTCAGCCAACCACCCAGTTTCAGGGGATGTCCAAATTCGGGTACGAAACAATGTACAGGGTTAACGTGGGAGGACCTCTTATCACGTCGGCCAACGACACATTGGGAAGGTCATGGTTGCCTGATGATGCATACATTAAGTCCAAAAACATGGCCAAGGAGGTGTCTGTTGGGACTACTACGGTCAAGTACCCCGATGGAGTAACCCCACAAATCGCGCCACCAACTGTGTATGCAACCGCTGTGCAGATGGCTGATGCTGTTGTTAGCAGTCAGAACTTCAACATAACATGGAATTTCCAGGCCACAAATGCTTTTGGGTACCTAATTCGGTTGCATTTCTGTGACATTGTGAGCAAGTCACTTGGCAACCTCTACTTCAATGTGTACATTAATGGGAACATGGCAATAAGTGATTTGGATTTATCACACACAGTCAACGGTTTGGCAATTCCATACTACAAGGACATTGTGGTGAATTCTTCCTTGATATCTGATGGACTATCTGTCCAAATTGGTCCATCCAGAATGGACAATAGCGCTCCGAACGCCATTTTGAACGGCCTTGAGGTTATGAAGATAAGCAATTCCGTGGACAGTTTGGATGGTGAATTCGGGGTTGATGGAAAGAAAGAGGAATCAGGTAGCAGCGGGCCTCACAAAGGAGCGGTGGCTGCAGTTGGGTTTGGCTTGATGTTCGGAGCTTTCGTGGGGCTTGGAGCAATGGTTTACAAATGGCGAAAGAGGCCTCAAGATTGGCAAAAGAGGAACAGCTTCTCTTCTTGGCTACTCCCTGTCCATGCCGGAGACAATAGCTTCATGTCAAGCAAGAACTCAATGGGGTCTCACTCGGCATTAGGCCTTGGCCGGTACTTTACTTTCCAGGAGTTGCAGGAAGCTACCAACAACTTCGATTCGAGTAAGATCATCGGTGTTGGTGGATTTGGCAATGTGTATATTGGTGTGATTGATGACGAGACTACTGTGGCGGTCAAGCGAGGAAACCCTCAATCGGAACAAGGCATTACAGAGTTCCAGACAGAGATACAGATGTTGTCCAAGCTAAGGCACAGGCATTTGGTGTCACTGATTGGCTACTGTGACGAAAACTCGGAGATGATCTTGGTTTATGAGTACATGTCCAATGGACCTTTCCGTGACCATCTGTATGGCAAGAACTTGGCGCCATTGACATGGAAGCAGAGACTAGATATCTGCATTGGAGCGGCTCGCGGGCTGCACTACCTTCACACAGGGACAGCACAAGGCATCATCCACCGCGACGTGAAGACCACAAACATACTGCTTGATGATCAATTCACTGCCAAGGTAGCTGATTTTGGTCTGTCGAAAGACGCGACAATGGGGCAGAACCACGTCAGCACTGCGGTGAAGGGAAGCTTTGGGTACTTAGACCCTGAGTACTTCAGGAGGCAGCAATTGACAGACAAGTCTGATGTGTATTCATTTGGGGTTGTTCTGCTTGAGGCACTTTGCGCTAGGCCTGCCATCAACCCTGCACTTCCTAGAGAGCAAGTAAACTTGGCTGACTGGGGAATGCAGTGGAAGAGGAAGGACCTGCTCGAGAAGATCATGGATCCTCTTCTGGCGGACTCCATCAACCCCGAATCCATGAAGAAGTTTGCTGAGGCTGCTGAGAAGTGCTTGGCAGAACATGGTGTGGACAGGCCTACAATGGGAGATGTGCTGTGGAACTTGGAGTATGCTCTGCAGCTTCAAGAGGCATTCACTCAAGGAAAGGCTGATGACGATAGTACCAACAGCGTCACGCTGCCTTCCACTGAGGCCGCCGCCACCCCCGCTCCTGCTCCTGCTGTTGTGCCTGCTGCTGCCTCCAACTCTGCTAACCGCCCGGCTTCTATCCCGGAAGGCGATGAGGGTTCAGCTGAAACTAACACCATCAATGACCAATCCGGAACTGATATATTTGCTCAATTTTCCAATCTCAATGGTAGGTAAAGTATGACAATTTGGTTCACCAATGAAAGATACACATGGTCTAGAAAAACAAAATTGTAATTCGTGAGGGGTTATGGTTTCATGTTCAGAAACAAAACTCTTTTTAAAATTTATACAATATGATGCAGTGGTTTGAGGGATTTATACCATTGTAGTAGTACCAATAATCCTATACATATTTCAGTGTAATATATTTTGTAATTTACTTTTATTTGTTAGCATAGCTGCAAAGTTAGACTTTGAATATATTATGTAACTAACATGTATGTGATTTGCAAGTGACTTTTGCTGCAATCACAGGCGGCAAAGTCAAATTGTAGGCTGCTTGGAATTGATTTTAATCCAAGAAATAAAACTTGATGTTGTATATGGAAATTATATATATGCAAAGCAAGATCCATAATTTGTCTCTTTCCAATTGGGCCAAATGTTAAAATTTAACACTTGGATTATCAAACAACTTTGAGCAATGCCCTTGAAACATGACATGACCTACATTCATTCCTTCATCAAACAATTGGCCAACCCTAGATGATTGAGATGTTCAATTTAGCCTTTTTTCAATATTCCACACTACACAAAATTGCTAGTCTCTTAATTATAGTCTGAATTGCATTCTTGAGCAATAGTCTCTTAATTACAGTATGAATTGCATTCTTAATTATTGTCTGAATTGCATTTTGTAGCCTGCGAATTTGTGTTGTGTTACGCTCCTTTTCCTTGAATTGAAACAATTATATGTTGCGACATTTGAAAAACTAGGGAACTAAAGTAGAACTTCGCCCAAACTTGGGGGATGAGAATTATGATTTGGCCCCCTATATAATCATGAAATTAGAATATATTAACAACAAATCTATTTATTTATTTTTGGCTTAATATCACAAAATGTCTCTAAGGTTTACGAAACTATCAAATTGCATCCTTAATGTTTTTTTGTCATTCATGGTCCTCAAGGTTAATATGTGTGATCACAAATGGTCCATGCCATTAGGTTCCGTCAAAAACTCATTAGTTTGCTAACGTGGTATATATATATATATATATATATCACAAAACATCCCCAAGGTTCACGCACCTATCACAAATGCTCCCTGCGAAATTTTTAAATTTTTAAATTTTTAAATTTAAAATTCATAAAATTTTGGTTTTCTTTTTTAAATTTTATGAATTTTAAATTATTTAAAAATATATATTGTATTTTAAATACACATGACACTATATTATTGGAGATGTGGGCTCCACATATATGCCACATCAACAAACTAATGGAGTTTTTAAAAAATAATTTAAAATTCATAAAACTTAAAAATGAAAAAACTAAGGGTTTAGAGTTCATAAATGGTGCTTAAGGTTAAAATCCTTTTATAAATGGTTTTTTCATTTTTAAATTTTATGAATTTTAAATTATTTTTAAAAAACTTCATTAATTTGTTGATGTGACATATATGTAATGCCCACATCTTAAAAAATATAGTGTCCCGTGTATTTAAAATACAATATATATTTTTAAATAATTTAAAAAACAAAAACCAAAATTTTATGAATTTTAAATTAATAAATTAATAAATTTCGCAGGGACCATTTGTGATAGGTGTGTGAACCTCAGGAATGTTTTGTGATATATATATATATATATATACCACGTCAGCAAACTAACGGAGTTTTTGACGGAACCTAACGGCAGGGACCATTTGTGATCACACATACTAACCTTGAGGACCATGAATGACAAAAAAAAAATTAAGGATGCAATCTGATAGTTTCGTAAACCTTAGGAACGTTTTGTGATATTAAGCCATTATTTTTTGTTGAAGTTAATACAACAATTGTAGTCTAAATTTCCATCCAGTTGCCCAACTACATAAATAAAAGTCAAAAAGTCATTTTTGGTCCCTGTAGTTTGTCACTTTTACCACTTTGGTCCCTGTTGTTTCAATTTGATCAATTTTGTCCCTGTAATTTTCAATTTAAGCAATTCAAGGACAATCCTCAATTTCTGTCAAAATAGAGTAAGTGCCGTTAGTTATTGAAAGGTATTTCGGTCCAAAAACAAAGGTAACCAAAAGTAATAATTTTTTTTTATAGTTTTTAAAACTCAAAAAGAAAAAAAATCCCTCAGCAACCCGTTTCTCTCTCTCCCCTAACCCTCGTCGACCTCGAACCAACCCCAAACCCAACCGTACTACCCCCAAACCCAGCCACACCAACCCACCCAAAATGCAAGCCTTACCACCTTCGCAATCAAACTTCACCATAGCCACATTCTCTCTATCTCCGACCAACTCACCCACCATCGACACCCAACTTCAGATCTGGATTGTTTGCTGGCCAGAAGATTATATTTTGAATTAATTAATTAAAATAAAAATAAAAAAACTCTTCGGACTCATCAGTGAATCAGTGATAGTTCTATGTGCTCGAGGGAGAGAGGGGGAGAAAGAGGAAGAGAGTTGTATAGAGAGAGAAGCCGCAGCCGCACCTCTCCAATGACCCAAGCTCCCTCATTTTTAAACAAAATATTCAATGTCAATGATGAATCTTTAGTTTTCAAAAACAAAAAAAAAAAATGAACAAGCTAGAATCAAGTAGCTTATAATCCAGGTATGCCTCCCCTCAATCTCCCTCTTTTTTACTCTTTTTTTTCACAACCTCTCAATCCCTTCTTTTGGACTATGGAGAACATGTTTATACTTTGAAGCAGTTTGATTTGGATTTGTAATGTAACTAATTAAATGGCAAAGAGCAAAATGGTGAGAAGGCCTACGTTGTTAGGTTATGGGGTGGGTCGCATGTGAAGGGAGAAAGAAAAGAGGAAGGGGTGGTGTTGGGGTTGGGTCGGCGAGTCTATAGGGGTGGGTCAGCGGCGCATCTCTGGGGGTTGGTTTGAGTTGGGTGCAAATCTAGGAGGAGAATGGGTAAATGGGTGCTAGGTGGAGAACTAGAATTGCAGAGTTTCTCTCTCTCCTTTGAGGTGAGGATTTGGGGGGAGGTGGCAACGTGGTCTGGGAGCAATCGGTGGAGGGTGGATGTTACAGGGAAGAGGATGGGGGCGACGAGGTCAACGATGTTCAAGGGGCTGTTTGGTTTGGGGGTGGTGAAGGGTTGGCCGCTAGGTTTTGGTGGTAGGGGATGGTGGGGCTGCTGGATTTTATTTATTTATATTTGATTTTAAATTTTTTAATTACTTTAAATAATAGGGAGAGAGTGGAGAGAGAGGAAGAAGAATATAATTTTTACTATTAAAATTTCATTTTGTATTGTTTTTTTTTATAAAAGAATTAATTTTTTAATTTTTGACGGAATTGCCCTTTCACAAATAGCGGAAGTTGAAAAAATTTGACAGAAATAAAGGATTGTCCTTAAATTGCTTAAATTGAAAACTACAGGAACAAAATTAATCAAATTGAAACAACAATGACTAAAGTGGTAAACGTGGCAAACTACAGGGACCAAAAGTAAGTTTTTGCCTAAATAAAATAATAAAATAAAAAAGTACTAATTCACACAGAAGCAACGAAATCTTTGACTTGGGAAATGAGCTGGTTGGATTCTGGCAATTCCGGAAACACATAAAAGGCATGGATACTGTTTGGATACTCGATTAGCTTAGCCTCTTTCCCGGATTTCTTCAACCACTGATAGTACCTCTTCTGCCAGTCCAGCAGCGGGTCGAATCCCCCGACGAACACAAGCGTGCTTGGATAATCCAGATCCGATATGTCCACCGCGTTGGGCCCACTCACGTTCGCAGCTTCGTGGTCCCGATCAGACCCCTCCGGCAAAAACGCCTTCCAAAGCCAGTCGGTTCGGGTTATCGACACTAGAGGCGCTCCATAGAGTCGGATCTCGGACTCGACCCGGCCCTCTCCACCGAAGAACGGCTGTATCGAGATCAAACCAACCGGTTTCACGACCCGAAAGCGGTCCTTCTGGCGAGCGGCCCGAACCGCCACGTGGTGGGCCACGTTGGCTCCGGCGCTGTCCCCGGCTAAGAAGCACCGGGATCTGTCTGCGTTTTTGGGGAGTACGTCGTCGTTTTGGTCGAGGAAGGTGAGGACGTCGAATCCGTCGTCGTATTGGGAAGGGTAGCGGTGCTCGGGGCAGAGGCGGTAGTTGACGGAGACGACGACGGCGGGGATTTTGCGGGCAAGTTTTCGGCCAACGGTGTTGTACGCGAATGAGGCCGGGGTGAGGTAGCTGAAGCCGCCGCCGTGGAAGAAAACGACGACGGGCAGGGAGGAGGAGGGAGGAGACGGCGTCGTATCGGGGACGAAGAGGCGGAACCAGAGCTTGCGAGTGGGGTCCACAGTGACGTCAGAGGTGGTGACGCCTTTGACTGGAGCGGCAGGGGTGGCTGAGGACTGGAAGTCGATGAAGCTGAGGAGACGGCGGTTGATGGTGCCGTCAGAGCGGCGAGCATGGTCCGTTAGTTTTGACAGAACCGATAACGACAGCCGGGTCTTCCACGGAAGAGAAGCCCATGCTGATGCGGCGGGTTGGGAATTCGAAGTAGACGACGTCGTCATGGATGCCAGCAATAGAAGGAGATTTCCGCTGGTTAAGAAAAATTAATGATTCATATAAATCGCTTAATGGTAAATGCCCAAAACACACCCAACGAGTAACTAATAATCCTGTTATGCAGAAAAAAGTAACTATCATACCCTTTTCTGACGAATCATATAGTCCTACGATTTCATCGACTAATAAAGTTATCAAATGAATTGTAATTACAATTGAAACGATAGAAAAGGATATATGAGTTAATATATGCTCTAAAGTTGAAAATATCATAAAAATTAAAAAAAGGGGGTCCCGCAATTATAGGAATTGAAATCGGGAATTGAATTCATTATAGGACTTACTCTTTTAGAAGATGCCATGCCGCCACTCGGACTCGAACCGAGATGCTCTAGCACTGCTTCCTAAGAGCAGCGTGTCTACCGATTTCACCATAGCGGCTTATTCGAAATCATAATAACCTATTTTTATTCAATCGTCGAGATTGAAAGAGTTAATTAAATGCAATATTTTTTTAGGAAACCATTAAATTGATGAATAAAAACTTGTTTAAGAATTAGGGATTTAAACGTTTTCGTTAATAATATTTATTATCTTTTTATTTATTATTTTAGAATGTCAATTTTATTTAACCGAACTAAAAATGTAGTTTTTCGTAAGTTATTACTTTATGTTTTCCTAAAACAAAAATGTTACGGTTGTAACTAGATTATTTTGACTTCAATCCATAGATAGAACTAAAAACAATGTTCTGTCTCGTTTGCATTTTTTAATGATTCATTTATTTTATTAATCTAAAATAAAAAATGAATTTTATCGCTGAAGAAAAAAATATAATTTTTATATAACACAATTTCAGCGATACACTCAAGGGGTTTTTGTAAATATTTGCATAGTTAGTTTTATATGAATTCTTAGGGTTTTTCGTTGTGTAGAGAATTTGTGTTAAGATTTAGCAATCCGATTAAGTTAGGTATTAGTATGGGTGTATCAATTATATAACAATATTTTATATTTCTATCGAAATTGTACCGTACTTCAAAAAATACTTTATTAATTTTTAAATTAATATATATTATATCTTTGATATATATTATATTTTGATCGATCTTCCAATCGAACCATAGGATCTAAAACAGATCACTCAAAATTGGCACATTCGTCATATAACTACCTAAAAATGTAAAAAGGTATTTTATTAATTAAAATTAAATTGGGTTAAAGAGTTTATATAGTGATAATAATTTAGAAAAATAATGATTTAGAAGATTATAAAACATATTTAAAACTTAATCAATTAGTTTAGTTTCAACGAACTCTTCTTTATAATATATAATATAACTCAATAATAAATTTATTTTTATTATTGAGTCAAGTCGATGGGGAAAGTGAGAATCCCCATCCTGAAAATGATAAAACATACTAAAACGAAAGGTGAACCCTTGTGCTTGCATTTATCCTTTTTTCAAACAAAAAAGTACCGTTAATTTTTCGAATTAAGTAGACAACAGAATTCTTATCTATATCAGAAACGAAAGAAAAAAGACGCCTTCTAAATTAAAACATTATGAAACTAATTATTTTTATTTATTTATAATTATTTTTATTTATTTATATATTTATTATATATAAATATATAAATTATTTTATATAAAAATAATTTTATATAAATTTATATTATTTTACTATTATGATGTTAATTATAATTCTTATAACTTATAAATCTTATAAAAAAATTAGAAACAAAATTAGATTACTTTTCTAATTCGACCGATTCAGATTATTTATTGTATTGTTTGATTACTATTATTTATTTGTTACACAAAAAAAACTTTTAGAACTCCCGGTAGAAAGAGATTTCGCTAACGAAAAAGCTTTCAATGCTGCCCGATATCCCTTCCTTTTCCAAATATTTTTACGAATCCGTTTTTTTGAAATAGAGGTGCGTTTTTTTGGAACTGCCATTAAAAAATTATAATAGGTTCTTCGGTTGGATGTGAAAGACATCTATTGTTCAAAAAAAAAAATTCTTTACTGTTCTCTATCTATTTATTATCTAAATTATACTCCCTTCATAAAAAAGGGGGATGTGTAAAAATCGCATAAAATATTACTAATAACAATCCCCTATGCCAAAGAATAGAATTGATTGAAGTTGATAAAATAAAAAAAATCCAATACAAACAAAAAAGAAAAGATTGTGCGTTTCGTTTTCTTTCTATTTTCGTCGTGTTACATTTATACATGTAATAAAATACATCAAAAGTTTAATAACCCAACCCCTCTCTCGCTTAATTAAAAAAACTTTAATAATTTTCTATTATATTAATTTTAATTAATTTGATTGGTCAAACTCGAAGAAAGAGTACACCCAACTTTAATTCTAAAATTCGAATGGGACTAGTAGTTAATCTGTTAAAGGATACAAAATACATAATTTTTTATTATATAAAGGCATTTTATTTGCCCTTTTTTTTTATTTTACATAAAATAAAGTGTTGGATATCATAGCATTTACTACAAATAGCTTTTATTGTAATGGAAGACAATCAATTAGTTACAAAACAAATTGTTTAATGATTCTGAATAACCGAATTACAATAAATAGTTTTTATTGATCAAGTTATGCGCTTTATGATTCATACCAAATACTGTTTTTGGTGTAATTATTTACCCTCGCTCTATAGATATAAATAAATTATTGTAATACGTAATAATTAGAATGAAAATTTTATTTAAGTTTTATTTTATATATCTTATCTTAATTTTTTTTTATTAACTGACCCCTTTCAACAGAAAACAAATAAGAACCGGTGAATCGAAACAATTAATTAAGAAAAATATTTTTTTTTTTTTTTTTATGGAATATACATATAAATATTCATGGATTATACCTTTCATTCCACTTCCATTCCGATGTTAATTGGAGCAGGGACTTCTACTTTTTCCAACGGCAACAAAAATCTTCGACGTATGTGGGCTTTTCCGAGTGTTTTATTGTTAAGTATAGTTATGATTTTTTCAGCCCATTTTTCTATTCAGCAAATAAATCACAATTCCGTCTATCAATATGTATGGTCTTGGACCATCAATAATGATTTTTCTTTAGAATTTGGCTGCTTGGTTGATCCACTTACTTCTATTATGTCAATATTAATCACTACTGTTGGAATGATGGTTCTTATTTATAGTGATAATTATATGTCTCATGATCAGGAATATTTGAGATTTTTTGCTTATATGAGTTTTTCCAATACTTCAATGTTGGGATTAGTTACTAGTTCTAATTTGATACAAATTTATATTTTTTGGGAATTGGTTGGAATGTGTTCTTATCTATTAATAGGTTTTTGGTTCACACGACCTAGTGCGGCGAATGCTTGTCAAAAAGCGTTTGTAACTAATCGTGTCGGGGATTTTGGTTTATTATTGGGAATTTTGGGTTTTTATTGGATAACGGGTAGTTTTGAATTTCGGATTTGTTTGAGATATTTAATAGCTTGGTTTATAATAATGAGGTTAATTTTTTATTTGTTACCTTATGCGCCTTCCTATTATTTGCAGCGCGATTGCAAAATCCGCCCAATTTCCCCTTCATGTATGGTTACCTGATGCCATGGAAGGGCCTACCCCCATTTCGGCTCTTATACATGCCGCTACTATGGTAGCAGCAGGAATTTTTCTTGTAGCTCGGCTTCTTCCTCTTTTCATAGTTATACCTTACATAATAAATCTAATAGCTTTGACAGGTATAATAACATTACTTTTAGGAGCCACTTTAGCTCTTGCTCAAAAGATATTAAGAAAAGCTTAGCTTATTCTACAATGTCTCAATTGGGTTATATGATGTTAGCTCTAGGTATGGGGTCTTATCGAGCTGCTTTATTTCATTTGATTACTCATGCTTATTCAAAAGCATTGTTGTTCTTAGGATCCGGATCAATTATTCATTCGATGGAAACTATTGTTGGATATTCTCCAGATAAAAGTCAGAATATGGTTCTTATGGGTGGTTTAAGAAAACATGTACCAATTACAAAAACTGCTTTTTATTAGGTACACTTTCTCTTTGTGGTATTCCACCTCTTGCTTGTTTTTGGTCCAAAGATGAAATTCTTAATGATAGTTGGTTGTATTCACCAATTTTTGCAATAATAGCTTGTTCCACGGCAGGATTAACTGCATTTTATATGTTTCGTATCTATTTACTTACTTTTGAAGGACATTTAAATGTTTATTTTCAAACTTACAGTGGCAAAAAAAATAGCTCGTTCTATTCAATGTCTCTATGGGGTAAAGAAGGAAAAAAAATTATTAAAACAAGCTTTCGTTTATTAGATTTTTTAACTACGAAAAACAATGAAAAAACTCATTTTTTAAACACGTATCGGATTGATAGTAATGAAAATGTAAGAAGTATGGTACATCCGTTTATTAGTATTGCTCGTTTTGGCACTAAAAACACTTTCTCATATCCCCACGAGTCGGACAATACTATGTTATTTCCGATGCTTGTATTAGTTTTATTTACGTTGTTCGTTGGGGCCGTAGGAATTCCTTTCTTCAATCAGGAAGGAATGGATTTGGATATACTATCCAAATTCTTAAGTTCGTCTATAAACCTTTTACATAAAAATAGAAACCATTCTGTGGATTGGTATGAATTTATCACAAACGCAACTTTTTCGGTTAGTATAGCTTATTTCGGAATTCTTATATCGTCTTTTTTATATAAGCCTGTTTATTCATCTTTACAAAATTTAAATTTATTTAATTCATTTGTTAGAAGTGTTCCTAATAAAATTAAAATTTTTGGGGTAAAATAA
>JANFAM010000019.1:21222500-21227500 GCA_024362665.1 Prunus padus | reverse complement strand
TGCCGAATTGATAATTTTTTTTGGAATACTTACTAGCCAAAAATATCTTTTAATGACAAAAATATTAATTACTTTTGTAATGGCAATTGGAATGATATTAACTCCTATTTATTCATTATCTATGTTACGCCAGATGTTCTATGGATACAAGCTTTTTAATGCCCCAAATTCTTATTTTTTTGATTCTGGACCGCGAGAATTATTTGTTTCGATCTCGATCCTTTTACCTGTAATAGGTATTGGTGTTTATCCCGATTTCGTTTTCTCATTATCAGTTGACAAGGTCGAAGCTATTATATCCAATTATTTTTATAGATAGTTTTCGTGAGTAAACCAAAGGATTAAACTGAAATCCCATGATTTTTAAAATCGTTCATTGTACAATAAAAAATAAGTCCTTTTTTTCTTTTAAGTTAAATTTGAAGTTAAATAAAAAAATTGGAATTATATTATAACCGGATATGTCTGGCATTTGTGAGAACCATTTGAATCAAGTAATGGAAATGGAATGATTCAAATGGTTCTTAATGGTTTACATGAAGTTTTCGTATATATACACGTATGCCATCCTATGTTTCTATTCGTCAAGTCAGTCAAGTCCTTTATTTAATATTTAATTCAATTAGATGTTAATGTAAATGAACCATAACTATGCAACCCTATTCCTAATAGATTAACCCCAAAATAGCATATCCAAATTATAAGAAAGCCCATTGAGGCCACAATTGCAGAATTTATACTTTCAAAATTTTTATTTGTTCTAATATGTAAATAAATCGCGAATACGGTCCAAGTAATAAATGCCCAAGTCTCCTTTGGATCCCAATTCCAATATGATCCCCATGCTTCATTAGCCCATACTGCTCCCGAAAGAATACCTACGGTTAAAAAGATAAACCCTAGACTAATAATACGATAACTCCACCGATCCAATTGTTGAATCAATTGATACCTGTAATAATTTTGAGACGAAATAGAAGTGTTTCGTAAGACATTGTTTCTTTCGTTCACGTATTGAATCTCACCAAAGTAAAATGACTCATTTACTAATAATAAATTATTGCCTTTACTAAAAATCCTTCTGAATTTTCGAAATGTAATGACTAGAAGAGCTAATGATAATAATGATCCACACAAAAGAGCTGCATAGCTCAATACCATCATACTTACATGCATCATTAACCAATGGGATTGGAGCGCGGGTACTAATATTTCGGATTGATGCATTTCAGTTAAAAGACCCGAAGTAGCAAAACCTTGAGTAAAAATAGCACTTGGCGCGGTTATTTCGCTTAAATGGTTTTTATGTTTTTTAAAATACGGAATCATATGAATAATGGAAAAACTCCACGAAAGAAAAATTAATGATTCATATAAATCGCTTAATGGTAAATGCCCAAAACACACCCAACGAGTAACTAATAATCCTGTTATGCAGAAAAAAAAGTAACTATCATACCCTTTTCTGACGAATCATATAGTCCTACGATTTCATCGACTAATAAAGTTATCAAATGAATTGTAATTACAATTGAAACGATAGAAAAGGATATATGAGTTAATATATGCTCTAAAGTTGAAAATATCATAAAAATTAAAAAAAGGGGGTCCCGCAATTATAGGAATTGAAATCGGGAATTGAATTCATTATAGGACTTACTCTTTTAGAAGATGCCATGCCGCCACTCGGACTCGAACCGAGATGCTCTAGCACTGCTTCCTAAGAGCAGCGTGTCTACCGATTTCACCATAGCGGCTTATTCGAAATCATAATAACCTATTTTTATTCAATCGTCGAGATTGAAAGAGTTAATTAAATGCAATATTTTTTTAGGAAACCATTAAATTGATGAATAAAAACTTGTTTAAGAATTAGGGATTTAAACGTTTTCGTTAATAATATTTATTATCTTTTTATTTATTATTTTAGAATGTCAATTTTATTTAACCGAACTAAAAATGTAGTTTTTCGTAAGTTATTACTTTATGTTTTCCTAAAACAAAAATGTTACGGTTGTAACTAGATTATTTTGACTTCAATCCATAGATAGAACTAAAAACAATGTTCTGTCTCGTTTGCATTTTTTAATGATTCATTTATTTTATTAATCTAAAATAAAAAATGAATTTTATCGCTGAAGAAAAAAATATAATTTTTATATAACACAATTTCAGCGATACACTCAAGGGGTTTTTGTAAATATTTGCATAGTTAGTTTTATATGAATTCTTAGGGTTTTTCGTTGTGTAGAGAATTTGTGTTAAGATTTAGCAATCCGATTAAGTTAGGTATTAGTATGGGTGTATCAATTATATAACAATATTTTATATTTCTATCGAAATTGTACCGTACTTCAAAAAATACTTTATTAATTTTTAAATTAATATATATTATATCTTTGATATATATTATATTTTGATCGATCTTCCAATCGAACCATAGGATCTAAAACAGATCACTCAAAATTGGCACATTCGTCATATAACTACCTAAAAATGTAAAAAGGTATTTTATTAATTAAAATTAAATTGGGTTAAAGAGTTTATATAGTGATAATAATTTAGAAAAATAATGATTTAGAAGATTATAAAACATATTTAAAACTTAATCAATTAGTTTAGTTTCAACGAACTCTTCTTTATAATATATAATATAACTCAATAATAAATTTATTTTTATTATTGAGTCAAGTCGATGGGGAAAGTGAGAATCCCCATCCTGAAAATGATAAAACATACTAAAACGAAAGGTGAACCCTTGTGCTTGCATTTATCCTTTTTTCAAACAAAAAAGTACCGTTAATTTTTCGAATTAAGTAGACAACAGAATTCTTATCTATATCAGAAACGAAAGAAAAAAGACGCCTTCTAAATTAAAACATTATGAAACTAATTATTTTTATTTATTTATAATTATTTTTATTTATTTATATATTTATTATATATAAATATATAAATTATTTTATATAAAAATAATTTTATATAAATTTATATTATTTTACTATTATGATGTTAATTATAATTCTTATAACTTATAAATCTTATAAAAAAAATTAGAAACAAAATTAGATTACTTTTCTAATTCGACCGATTCAGATTATTTATTGTATTGTTTGATTACTATTATTTATTTGTTACACAAAAAAAACTTTTAGAACTCCCGGTAGAAAGAGATTTCGCTAACGAAAAAGCTTTCAATGCTGCCCGATATCCCTTCCTTTTCCAAATATTTTTACGAATCCGTTTTTTTGAAATAGAGGTGCGTTTTTTTGGAACTGCCATTAAAAAATTATAATAGGTTCTTCGGTTGGATGTGAAAGACATCTATTGTTCAAAAAAAAAAATTCTTTACTGTTCTCTATCTATTTATTATCTAAATTATACTCCCTTCATAAAAAAGGGGGATGTGTAAAAATCGCATAAAATATTACTAATAACAATCCCCTATGCCAAAGAATAGAATTGATTGAAGTTGATAAAATAAAAAAAATCCAATACAAACAAAAAAGAAAAGATTGTGCGTTTCGTTTTCTTTCTATTTTCGTCGTGTTACATTTATACATGTAATAAAATACATCAAAAGTTTAATAACCCAACCCCTCTCTCGCTTAATTAAAAAAACTTTAATAATTTTCTATTATATTAATTTTAATTAATTTGATTGGTCAAACTCGAAGAAAGAGTACACCCAACTTTAATTCTAAAATTCGAATGGGACTAGTAGTTAATCTGTTAAAGGATACAAAATACATAATTTTTTATTATATAAAGGCATTTTATTTGCCCTTTTTTTTTATTTTACATAAAATAAAGTGTTGGATATCATAGCATTTACTACAAATAGCTTTTATTGTAATGGAAGACAATCAATTAGTTACAAAACAAATTGTTTAATGATTCTGAATAACCGAATTACAATAAATAGTTTTTATTGATCAAGTTATGCGCTTTATGATTCATACCAAATACTGTTTTTGGTGTAATTATTTACCCTCGCTCTATAGATATAAATAAATTATTGTAATACGTAATAATTAGAATGAAAATTTTATTTAAGTTTTATTTTATATATCTTATCTTAATTTTTTTTTATTAACTGACCCCTTTCAACAGAAAACAAATAAGAACCGGTGAATCAGAAACAATTAATTAAGAAAAATATTTTTTTTTTTTTTTTTATGGAATATACATATAAATATTCATGGATTATACCTTTCATTCCACTTCCAGTTCCGATGTTAATTGGAGCAGGACTTCTACTTTTTCCAACGGCAACAAAAAATCTTCGACGTATGTGGGCTTTTCCGAGTGTTTTATTGTTAAGTATAGTTATGATTTTTTCAGCCCATTTTTCTATTCAGCAAATAAATCACAATTCCGTCTATCAATATGTATGGTCTTGGACCATCAATAATGATTTTTCTTTAGAATTTGGCTGCTTGGTTGATCCACTTACTTCTATTATGTCAATATTAATCACTACTGTTGGAATGATGGTTCTTATTTATAGTGATAATTATATGTCTCATGATCAGGAATATTTGAGATTTTTTGCTTATATGAGTTTTTCCAATACTTCAATGTTGGGATTAGTTACTAGTTCTAATTTGATACAAATTTATATTTTTTGGGAATTGGTTGGAATGTGTTCTTATCTATTAATAGGTTTTTGGTTCACACGACCTAGTGCGGCGAATGCTTGTCAAAAAGCGTTTGTAACTAATCGTGTCGGGGATTTTGGTTTATTATTGGGAATTTTGGGTTTTTATTGGATAACGGGTAGTTTTGAATTTCGGGATTTGTTTGAGATATTTAATAGCTTGGTTTATAATAATGAGGTTAATTTTTTATTTGTTACCTTATGCGCCTTCCTATTATTTGCCGGCGCAGTTGCAAAATCCGCCCAATTTCCCCTTCATGTATGGTTACCTGATGCCATGGAAGGGCCTACCCCCATTTCGGCTCTTATACATGCCGCTACTATGGTAGCAGCAGGAATT